>JBAMBR010002790.1:0-17259 GCA_037044475.1 Zaprionus obscuricornis
ATAGTATCAATCTTTCAATCTATAGTATTGAAAGGGAGCGAATATAAAAGGTTCAGCGTCTCGAAAATACATTTTCTAACTTTTGGAAATAACTGAAGGGATTTAAAATGGTATTAACAAGATACATGATTGGGTTACATCTGATACACGCCTTGATAGATAATAAAACACAAGTAAGAATGCTGTAGTGGAGAGTACCCTACAAATTTGAAAATTGCATCAAGAAATAATTTGTCCAGATCTGGCTATACAAGTGTTATGTAGTCTTATTGTATTTCTAATAAAAGTGAAATATCAATTTGATTTAAAATAATATTGATTACGATACATAAAAAATTTGTTGTCGAAGCTGATAAAGAATATAGATGACCGTCGTAAACTTATAGCTAAAATATCCTGGAGAGTGTATAATAAACATAATAAACGTATTTTATACTTTAATTTTAATGACATGTATTACATATATTACATGTTTTTTATTTTATTTGAATCAAAAAAAATTGTTATCAACGTACCCTTGCATATGTACTCTCTAAAAATATCAATAAACATATAAACAAGAAAGTAAAGTTATCTTTCTCGTGCCAAAGATATTATACCCATGCAGTCTTTTAAGAAAACTAAGCCATTTGACAGCTATTTGGCATAGTGATCCAATCCGTTCCGACTTATATACATCTTATGGGTATAGAGCGCACGCATAACAAGTTTCATTACAATAGTTTTAAAACTGAGAAACTTTAGGTTGAAATAAACTGATATAAGGATACTGGTCTCGATGCTAATCAAAAATTATATATACTTACGTGTTATCGAACACTTGAGTCTAATAAATGCCCTAGGTAGGTAGCTTAAGTTCTGCGATGTAAATTTGTTTAATAAAAGTGCAACCCATCATAGAAAGGGTTAGGAATGTTGTAAGCTTGGTAATAATGTGGGTTAACTTTAGGGTAATATGGATGATAAGGATAATACGAAAAAGCTTGGTCTATGGATATTTAGACGGACATGGTGCTTCTTCCTGGTATCTCAGTTCTTCTATACTTATTCTTGACTGTTCACTATCTGATAGTTCACTACCTGCCTCTTAATGGTGTTATTAGTTGTCATAATTTCCCTTGGTTGTAAATTAGTCGTAATTGGGTCCAAAGCAATTCCGGTCAAATATACTGCGCTTGTTAAATGGTGAGTTTGGTCTAGGTGGTTGCATCATTGGTGGACTAGGTTGTAAGTATAAGAAGGTGGATGTTGAGCAAAAGGCATGGCGGTATTTCTGTATATTGGCGGTGGTGGCTGAATAAATGGTGGATGATATGGTTGATAAATTGTGTTATCTGATGATTAGAAAAATTATTTACCAGTTATGCAAATTATTGTGAGGGTTATTTTGATTCAAGATAGGTTTTAAATTAATTATACCCGGTATCCATTGAGTACCAAGACTTTGTGACAGCAGCAAATGTATCTAACACCCATAAGGAGGCGTGGCCGACCCCATAAAGTTCTGACCAGGATCAATAGCCGAGTCTATTGGAGCATGTCCGTCAGTCCGTCTGTACGTCCGTATGAACACACTGATCTCGGAGATCACAAGAACTAGAGACATAATTTTTTTACAAAGTGCTTGTATTAGTTGCAAGTAGATCAAGTTTATTTTTGATTTTTGCCACGCCCGCCATTGCCAGCACAAATCGATCAAGACCATTTTCAACACTCCACAGCACCCCGCCCACCCAAGCTACATGACTGAATTTTGGTACAAAGTTGCAAAATATGTTTATCTGGACGTTGTGTGAAAATTTGGTACTGATCGGGTAATTAACATGGAAGTTATGACATTTCAAATACTAAAATTTGAGGGGCGTACGATTGCCTGCGGTTTTAAACCCACACGCGGCAACAAATATTTTAGTGTTTTTTCTTCTCTAGACTTGCAAAAGAGTGTGGCTCAGTTGTTAGAGGGGTTGAATTTTTTTTTTAAATCACAAGTAAATATAATAAAATTTATAATTCTTAATTATTTTTCACAAGTTAATACGCGTTAATACCGATTACAAACATCACATTCATTAACTATGTTTTGAATTAGTTTCTGAAAATCTGGGTAATAATATGTTTCTTTGAAAAGCCTGGCCTTTTTCTTAATTCCCAAATGGAACAGTTTTCTATGATTGCTTAAAATGATTTCCTTGAACTCCGCGTAACTTTCAATGTCTCTTAGTTTTATATTAGTTCTTGATAACCGAGTTGTTCTTGGATTTATGATCTCTTCGAATGCCCTTTGAATTATTTCGAAGTCTGCCTGACTTTCAATGCACAATGTGCTTGTCTTTGCACAAAAGTGATCCATCAATATTTGGCCTTTTCATTATTATTATTATTAGGTGGCACTACAATCCATTTCGGGTTTTGGCCGACCTCAGTGTCTCCCTCCAGGCGCCTCTGATCTTCGCGCGCCTCCTCCAATTGGAAATACCCAGTTGATTGAGGTCCTGCTCTACTTGGTCCTTCTATCGGAGATTTGGTCGTCCCCTTCGCCGTCGCCCGTAGTCGACTCTCGCTTCAAATGCCTTCTGAGCTGGAGATTCTTCATCCATACGCACAACGTGGCCGCGCCAGCCCAGACGTTGTATCGTGATGCGCCGGACCTCGTCCACGTCGTCGTACAATTCGTACAGCTCGTGGCTCATCCGAATGCGATTGTCGTCCCCAATCCGAACGAGACCGTAGATCTTGCGAAGAATTTTTCTCTCGAACACTCCAAGCACTGCTGCATCTGTCATTGACACTACCCATGCTTCAGCTGTCTGCTACCACATGGGTGTCTAGGCGCCGCGCCTCCCTGCTTGTCGACAGCATTTTATGGCCCAGAAAATCTTCCTCTCTTCTCATAAATTTGCATTTATTCAATTGTAATTTAAAATTTGACTGTCTTAGTTTTAGAATACTTTCCTCAATGAGTTTAAATGTTCGTCAAATGACGTAGAAAATATAATGATATCGTCCAGATATACAAGACAATGTTTATTTATTAAATCCTTAAGTACCTGATTCATACACCTTTGGAATGACGCTGAACCTCGAAAATAATCAATAATGACATTGTTTGCTAATAAGAAGTTTCTGCCTAAAAGCATGTCATAATGAGTTGAAAAGTCGTGTATGTAAAATATCTGATTCTGTCTAAAAAGTTTATTCGGCGCGAAAGACACGCGCTCGTTTAATTTTGTAACTCCCTCCATAGTTCTTACAGAAATCTGTTTTGTTGAAATTGATAATTAAAAAAAAAATTGTTTTCATTAAATTTATCGAGGATCCCGAGTCAGACTTCTGGAACATTGATTATTAAATACGATTTCTATGTATTGGTTTGTTCCGAGGCCCCTATTGGAAAATTTTCATGTAATATTGGTTCATGTTGTATCTGCTGGGTATCCCGATAATCATCACTATTATATCTATCATTCTCAATGGGTTTGTTCATAATAAAACTGACTATTGTTTTCTGATTGTTTTCATCAACATTGCATTTTTCGGGAATCACTATTATCTTCCCGCATGCGTTTGTAAGGTTGATTTGGCATATTACCATTTTGATTGTTATTATTTTGATTATAATAAAAGGTTTATTTCTTTGTGCTTATTGCAATTGTTGCTCAAATTCTTGGTACAATTTCCTATTTTGGTCGAAAGCATTGCACCTATTAAATTGTCTGTTTAAAGGTTGCTGATGTTGGGCTTGATTGTATTTAGTATTAAAATTTTTATTTTGTGGTTGTTAAAAATGAGGATTGTATTGGTAAGTATTTTGTGGGTGGGTGTTACGTGCATTATTAGTATAATTGTTGTTAAAATTTTGTGGTTTACAAAAATCACTCTTCAGTTTCTTCATAAAATCCTTCCATCTAGGCCACTTGTTTTAATTTAATTAATTTAATTTTAGAATTGTTGAAATATCGTATCTTTGAATTAAACTCCTCACTGTATTATTCATTACGTTTGTGTATAATATAGAATTTTCAAAATTTCCTTCTAACTCTAACTTATTGCTAATAACCAAGATTCGGCCTCAACTCTCATTACAAAACTTACGAAGATTGCCTTGGAAGCTGGTATTGTAGAGTCTTCTGAGCAGTTCCTCAACTGGTGTCTGCGTCTTATACTCGGAGATTAGGGCGTGCCTGAGGTTGGTCCATTTATTAATGTGTAACATCTGGAGTAGCTTCTGGGCATCACCGGAAATTTGAAGCTCAATTGCCCCGAAAATGATACTTTGCTGTCGCTCATTAGTCGTGCAACAGATAGTCGATTCTTCTGACAAATGGAGACAAGGTAGTAGGCTCTCCTTCGAATTGTGGCATATTTCGAATTTGTTGTAGAAGTTGATTAAGGTTTTGGTCGTTTAGTGCACTTTGTGCAGCTATTGGAATAGCAACATTATTTCCTGGTTCCATTTTACTTTGATTGTATTTTCTTTACGATCACTAATTCAATGTTTATTACAACGACCGAATTGGATTTATACGTTGATTGAACTTTTATTGACACGTAAGATTCTTTTGCGGATACGTTTTAAATATTAAACAGGAATAGATTTAATTGTAGCAAATTCTCAATTTTTGTAACACTCGATACACCAAACGCTGGTTGTACACAAACTAGTTAGTCAAATGCTTACTGTGCGTTAGAAATTGAAATTAATTTCTTTCAATTGTTTATTTAAGCCATAACTATTTGCAATGCGTATCCACCGGCTGCGCCATTTACGTATTTGAATGAAACTTTATTTCAAAACGGTAACATTTTACAAAGGCTTTTATTGTACGAACGTACTACATCTGATGTTCGCTTGAGACTAAAATCTAAGTATTGCTTAATTTTTAATGAAGCCTTGGCTGCCCCAATGATTTCGAGAATGATACTCTCATCGCGTCAGCCGTCAATCTTTGTTTACATTATTGATATTAAGACTTATCTTAGGGTTGAGTGTGAGAACATGAAAGAATTTCATATCAAAAACAAGCAAAGAATATTAAGAGTAAGTATAAAATAAGAATTGTAGGGAGACTCGGGTATCGGAAGATGAATATGACACTATATACTTTATGGGGTCGGCCATGCTCCCTTATGGGCGTTATATACATTTGCTGCTGTCACAAAGGCATTATACCCTTAGTACCCTATGGATACCGGGTATAAAAATCATGCATAAATAAATTAATTGTAATATGTTAGGCATTTTGTTGTGAACACGAGAGTTAAAAATTTAAAAATAATAGTGGATATAGTGGTCTATATGATACACTGGTCGACGCCACCTCCTAAAGGGCGTAAAAAGTCCTGATAAAAATTAATATAATATACACTAATGTAATATGTATATTAATAAATGTTACGGTAGCCCTAGCTATCGATAACAAAGGAGGCGGATGGTCTATGACGGGTAGAAAAAGGAAGAGAGTTGTTATAATAAACAAAGTCAATGGTAGCAGCAGTCGTCGAAACAACAACTACAACAGCGGGACCAGCCACAACAACATCACAACCACGACACAGCAACAGTTCCAACAACAATAGCGACCATAGCCGTGATAACAATTATAAAGCAGCTGTGATTGAAGCAACAACAGCCGCAACACTTATTAAAAACTTGCCATACAAGCGTGAGTGCATGTATATGGCTGAGTATTCAATTCTTAGAATATGTACATATGTATGTAAATTAGAGTTGTATGTTGGACAAATCTTTGTTAATTAAATGTATTTTGTAGCAGTATTTATTATGTAGGTGTTAATTTATTATTTAGGGTGTAATAGATAACCGTTGAAAGTGTGTAAAGTCTGGACAGGGTGTCGCTTTAGAATATGAAATATTCAAATATCAGGTCCACCAAATATCAGGTCTTACTCGTCCTCTCCAGTTGCGATTCAGTTCCTGATCCGGCTTGGGCCCCGGTGTACCCGCCTTACCTGAGATGGCATGATGACTCTACCTGCGATGGTCGCGATATCCCTCTGCAGTCTATTCCTGATGCCCTAGGGCCGTTGACCATCCTTGTCGGCGTGCGACCTTAAACGCACAGCACCAACAAAACTATCCAGCCCTTCCTGCTACGCTGGAGTAGTGAATACTGGACACAATAGCAACGAAAAAAGATCAGAACAAAACAACAACAACATAAGCCCAAATTACAATAAGCCAAGCAGAGATATGACATATACCCAAGAAAGAAACAACAACATCATTCAACACCTCATGTACACCGCTGTCTTATCAGCAAAATCAATACGAAAATAACAACCGAAACAGTCAATGACGGCTATGATTATCTTGACCTCTCGCCAAATCTATTGAATTCTTAAAAAAAAAACTTAATTCTAACAAAACTAAAAATATTTCTAGCCCAAACCTCCCAACTACTTTTACCTATTAAAACAAAATGAACTTAACAATACATCAGATGACTCTATGGTTGATTGTGATATATAAATATAATTAAATTGTTTCCATTGTATATAATATCTACTCCATCTCTTCCAAACAATGACCCTTAAAATTCTACAATGGAACATAAACGAATACTTCAACAATTACATTAAACTATTGTTATTAATGAAACAAACCAATCCGGATATTATATGCGTACAAGAGACTAATGTCAAATTTGATACCACACAAGTCGGAACTTGCAAACCATTT
The DNA here is from genome assembly GCA_037044475.1 of Zaprionus obscuricornis. Lineage (NCBI taxonomy): Eukaryota > Metazoa > Arthropoda > Insecta > Diptera > Drosophilidae > Zaprionus > Zaprionus obscuricornis. The sequence goes on from JBAMBR010002790.1 coordinate 6,701, forward strand.
ATTGATTATTTTTTCAATAATTCTGCCATTCTCCATTCGATGCCATGGCGTTGGTATACTTATACGACAAAACATCCCAAATAAAACTGTCAATCTAAACTCACCATCTTGCTCAAACCAAACAAAAGCAGGTCCTCTGGCAGAACTATAAAACCTATCTAAACTGTACCAATTTAATAGCCTAAAAAAGGGAAATTATTAAAGCAAAACGAGAATCTTTTGGCAATTTCACCTCTAACATCAACCCACTTTCCACAACCAAAAAAATATGGGCCGATATTAAAAAATTATTAGTTGGGATTTTCCCAGGGCCAATTAAATCTATAAGGGACAATAATATTGAGCTGCATAATTCGGTCAAGGACGAAAACTTCTCTAATGTATGTATAGTTAATAAAGAAAATGTTCTCTCTCAGGTACATATATTCACCTAACCACTTATCAGCAGATGCTAAGTTACTCTCCTGCTTAAGCAAAACACTGGTAAAATTTTTTAATAATGTAAAACTAATAATCAAATTCTTAGACATCTACAACATATTAAGTAAAATATAAGTTAACTGTCGAGTCGATGGCCTTAGTAGCTAGCACTCCATTCTTTTAGTTATTATATTTTTTGCATAATAATTAAACACGTAAATAAATAAATAAAATATATTAACGCAGGGTTGCATGTATTTGCTAGAAACAAAAAATGAAATAGAAAACTACTCATCGCTGTGGATAAGCAATAATTGGATGTGATTGATGTGTACATATGTATGTATACAATCCCGCACTTAAGTGTTGGTACACTTGTAAATATCAACTTTAAATGTTATTGTAGGCCTATGAAGCATTAAAATATTTAAATTTTTTTGAATTTGTTTAAATTAAACATTTGTGAATAGCAAGGCACATCTTTTTTTGTACATTTACAAAACCATCTTTAAGATATTTATATTTTAAAATAAATGAGCCAATTTTGTGACACAAAAGTTTTGGCACACTTAACCTAAAATTTATGTTTTTAAAATGAGATTATGAAAATTAATATTTAGTTTTAGTCCTTTTGGCTCAATTACATCTTCAAGACGTCTAGGCATGGAATAAACCAATTTTTTGGCGGTTTCTCTGAAAATATTGTCATTTCTCCAATTGTTTTCGTTATATTTTTAATTTTCGTTGATTTCAATATAGAGAATAAGCACAGAGAAGATCAGCAAAAAAGTGTTCATCTGCACAGTGAAGACAACTGGTAGGCCAAAATTTTGGAATTGAGCTGATTTACATCGTGAGGCGATTTAAAGAAGCAACAACACTCTTAGATCAGAACGACCAAGGGCTCTAAATGACCGAGAACGGAACCAGGTTATCCGAAAAGTCATGTTTGAGTCCAAAATGCCAAAATTGCATCAGAGGACAAAACTGAGTTCCAACTACCATTGCACAGTGGGTCCGTCAGAGGCCAAAAATCCAAAAATATGATGACGTATTATTTCAGCAAACTGTAAAGAAATTGACTCTTAAAAGTCTAAACTTCTCTTTGGCATACTGAATTTTACTGGAAATCGAACGGTACTTTCTAAAAATAGCTTTGCAATCGTGAACACGTTCATTTTGGCTGCGCTGTAGAAGTTATTTCTCTAGTTCAAATCCCCCTTTAAAAGATCACACGTTAGCTGGAGTGCTCCGAATTTAATTATTTAACAATTGAAATTGAAGGTATTTAGTTTAAATCGAGATATAAATAATTAACTTTCTTGTCATAGTTTATCGTAAAACTAATTTGATCGAATACCCCTTTTCTGTATATTTTGTGAGTCTATTTTGTATTTAGTTAAACTTTTGGTTGTGTTCCAAGAAAATCCAGAACTTGGTATGTATGTCATTGGGTTTGTCTTACTTTTAAGGTGTAAAAATTTTAATTTGTAAATTACTAATTAAATTTTTCCCTTTTTGAATCATATTTGATTTTGGTAGGTGCACCGCAAAAGTGTGTGTTTCCACGTCTTTATATTTTTAATATGTGGTGCACAGAGTTGAGCGAAGTGTCAAAAAAATTAAGAACCTCTGCAAAATTGAAACTTTTTGGAAAAATTATAAACGTAAAAAAATCTTCAGTTATTCAATATTAATCTAGATTGCTTAAATAATAAAAAAGTATCAATTTCAATTAAACGAAATAACAGGAATCGATGCATGTTTGATTCAAAGATGTGGAACATTATTGCAAACCATGGCATTGGGATACAAAATGAATGTGGATAAGTTTCAAAATTACGTGCTGGATAGATCTAAATATCTAATAGCTGCATATTCATGGTACTATTTACCGGCTACCGTCCATAAAGTATTAATTCATAGTTCAGCTGGACAGCTTTCAGAGGAAGCTGCAGAGTCCAATAACGAGTCCAAAATTAATTTAAAATTGGCGAGTGCGAAGCACGTGCTAAATAAATATATAATGTATATATCTATATATGTAATATAATTATCGGAAAATTGACGAGTGCTTACCATGAGGTTTTTAAATATTTAATTAATGACCTAATTAGCAATTTTGGAACACTTATAACTTACAATTATGTGCGAATTCGGTCAAAATCTGATCATAATCCTGGAAGTTTTGCAACTTTTAACTCTCGGAGATCAATTAAAAAACAGTTTAGCTTATGCTGAAGCACATTTCAGCATGCCGATTGATTTTTGGGAGCAAATACTATTTTCCGATGAGAGAAAATTTCATATTTTTTGATCTGTTGACCGTCAACAAGGGTAGAGAAAGACAAACACTGAATTCTAAAAAAGAACTTGTCGTCAAGAGTGAAACACGGCGGCGTAGGAGCTATGAAATGAGAATACATGGCATCTACAGCTCAACAATCCTGATTCGTATACATTCTTGCACTATAATGATTCAAAGCATTCTGTTACAGATGTACGTTTGTGACTCATCTACAATACCGCACATGTTCTGTCACATTCCCCACAGTCACCTGGCTTAAATCCGATCAAGATCCTGTGGTAGATGAAAAATCATAATCAGAGGAAACAATGGAACTTGTAAATTCGATGCCAAAACGCCTTAAGGAAGTTTTGCATAGACGGGGATACCCCACAAGTTACTAGAAAAGAATATAATATCCATTATATGAAGGTTTAAGTAAGGTGTATACAGACTTTTGAGTACAGACTTTTGAGACTTTGGAGTATAAAAACTTAAAATTATATATAAAATATATCGAATTGTTAAACAATTCTGAAAAAATATAGTATAGAAGAGAACGAAATGTAGTTTTGTTTAAAAAAATTAGTTAAAAATACATATAAATATCTGAAAAATTTGCGTTTGAAATTTGATTTTCATTTTTTTGTTCGGTGTATACAGATTTGTGCTGTTGTGTGTATGTAGATATGTATGTACATACATATGTATACATATGCATACATATGTATATAAATAAACACATACGCAAAAAGCAGGTACAGATGAAAACTCTATTGCCAAGACAGCTTTCTCAACCAAGAATGGTCATTCCGACTTCGAATTTAGGTCTTTGCTGATTTTATGCCAAATTAATTTCAACAATTAGCAACCAAATTAAAGAAAAGTGCTATATAACTGAAATCAACTGTAATTCTGCATTTGAAAAATTAAAAGTAATTATTATGTTTATCCAGATTTCAAAAAAAAACTTTCTCCCTTACCAGTGACGCCAGCAATTTTACTATAGGCGCAATTTTGTCACAAGAGAATAAAATCATACGTTATGCTAGCTAAACTTTGTTTAAACAAGAATTAAACTATTCCTCAATAGAAAACGAGCATTCTTTGGGCCATTAAATACTTCAGGTAGAAAATTCGATATTCTTATGATCATAAGGGATTTTCATCCTACAGCCATGTTTCATCGTGGGGTAAGGTGGTTATTTTAAACTTTTGGGAAACTTTCAGACGGCGCAGCGGACTTGTCTTGTTGATGTTTCTTAATCAATCGATAGAAGACCCCTTAAAAATAGGAAGTGTTAGAAGCTTTAAACTGTTTTGGTTTCGTGTTTTAAGCTCTTATGCTTATGCAGACTGACTCACAGGCATGACCAAATCGTCTTGGCTATTGCTCCTGAGCAAAAATATATACACTAACACATATACTCAACAGCATAAATATGCGTACGACGAAAAAAAATGAAAATCAAATTTCAAACGCAAATTTCTCAGCTTGTTATATGTATTTTTTAACTAATTTTTCAACATAACTACATTTTATTCTATGTAATACTATATATTTTCAGAATTGTTTTACAATTCCATATAGTTTATATTTAATTTTGAGTTAAGCTTTACAAAAATATGTACAAGCAAAAGTCTGTGTACAATTGTTTTACCTGGGGTGGAATGTAAAATTTTGGGATTATAGTTAGACTTCCATGCGCCGAAGCTAATTACGTTTCCTAGGCAAGGGGCTTTTTCACAATTGATCTTCATTTTTGCATTACATTAAAAAGATTTACACCATGGAGAACATGGAGCGGAAAATCATTTGAAAATTATTGGTACCCTAATTAGTGGAATGAATCACTATAATCTAATCGATCTCCCGTCCGCCGATATTAACGGAGAATTCAAAGGAAAAGTTTTAGTATGGAAGAAAAGAGTAGGAGCGTCAACAAAGAAAGAGTAGTCGGCATTGCTAAACACGGTTGAAATGACATAATAGTGTGGTGGTGTATAGCAGCAAGTGGCTTGGGAAACATAATATTTTTTGAATCAGCTATGAATCAAGTTATCTATATAAGCATTTTGGAAATTAATTTAATGGAAAGAGTCGAAAAATCTGACCTTAAAATGTGACTTTTGGTGCCAGTGACACAACGACCCAAAGCGTACGTCACACAGTTTTAGTTGTTCTATAATATCAAAAAATCAGCTGGGAACATATCCTCCAGAGCTCAATTTAAGGGGTTTTCTCGAGAGAAATACCCGAAAGCACACAATTACTTCAAAGAATGGCCAAGATGGTAATTGTGGAGGAATGAGGTAAAATTACATCAGACGAAACATGAAATTTGTATATTCGATGCCATAACGCTTTACGGAAGCTTTGCATAGAGGTGGATACCCCACAAGTTACTAAAAAGGATGTAATAATTATTATATTTAGGTTAGAGTAAGGTGTACACAGACTTTTGCGTGTGCTACTTTTAGAGTATTAGTGTGTACACTATTTTCTACCATAAGCCTATAGGACATATTCGGACAGCATACAGTGAAAACTACCTACAGTTCTTCAGAAATTAATATCCAGAATCCAAGATAATTTTTAAATATTTAAAATAAAATTCAAAGATATCTGTTTAAATGCATGCAGCTTATATTATATCAAAATCAAAAATTAATATCCAGAAGCCATGTTTATTTTTTTAAGTTCAAAGTTAGCTTCACAAATGTTACTTAAATGTGTAAAGCTCCTTTATGTTATACAAATATTCACCCTATCGATCTATTTCCCCAAATACCACGTCTAGAGTTCCAATAATAGCAACAACGTCAGCTAACATATGTTGCTTTCCTATTTTTTCTAATGCGGCTAAATGAGCGAATCCTGGAGCCTTGATTTTGCAACGATATGGACGGCTGGAACCGTCAGATACTAGGTACACTCCGAATTCGCCCTTTGGTGCTTCTATTGCTGTATAAGTGGCACCGGGTGGTACTTGATAACCTTGGGTGAATAATTTAAAGTGATGAATCAGAGCTTCCATTGATGTTTTCATTTCAGAGCGAGATGGAGGCGTAACTTTTACATCGTCGGTTTTGATTTCGCCTGCAGGCATTTGATTCAAACACTGATCTATAATGCGCAAAGATTGACGCATTTCCTCAATGCGGCACAAATAACGATCGTAGCAGTCTCCCTTAATACCAATCGGGACGTCAAAGTCTACCAGATGGTATGCGTCGTATGGTTGCTGCTTTCGTAAATCCCATTTGATACCAGAGCCTCGCAACATAACACCACTGAAACCATAATTAAGCGCTTCTTCGGCGGAAACAATACCAATATCTTCGGTGCGCTGAACCCATATACGATTTGTACTGAGCACATCTTCTACTTCATCCAACCGTTCAGAGAACTTTGATGCAAATTCATATACATCGTCCATTAGACCCAAGGGCATATCCTGTAAAGGTTTATATTAAGTTCAGGTGTTAAAATGTCAAAATATAATTCACCAATGAAACACCGCCTGGTCGAATATAAGCGGCGTGCATGCGTGCTCCTGACACACGTTCATAGAATTCCATCATTTTTTCACGTTCTTCAAAAAGCCAAAAGAATGGAGTTAGTGCGCCAACATCTAGAGCATGGGTCCCAACAGCCATAATGTGATTGAGAATGCGAGTTAATTCAGCAAAAAGGGCTAGAATCGATAATGTTATATCGTAATTCAAATAATCATATAATTTAATTCAAGAATACTAACTTCGTATGTATTTAGCCCGCAAAGGGACATCGATATTAAGAAGCTTCTCTACAGCCAAGGAGTAGCACTGCTCGTTACACATCATAGACACGTAGTCCAAGCGGTCAAAGTAAGGTAAAGCCTGAGTGTAAGTCTTGTACTCAATAAGCTTTTCGGTGCCTCGATGAAGGAGGCCAATGTGCGGGTCGGCTCTCATAACTGTCTAAAAGACACTCTCTTTTAATGTGAATACTTCAGTCGAGTAAAGACAATTTCGAATATTAATAGTTACCTCTCCATCAAGTTCCAGCACAAGGCGCAACACACCATGGGCTGCAGGATGCTGAGGCCCAAAATTTAGAGTTAAGTTACGTACCGATTTTTCGACAGGTACTACTTTGCCTGATTTCAGAAATAATTTAAGGAATATTGTTCATTTATAAATTATAAGGATTTTAAACGTACTGTTCCAGGGTGGAACTTGCCACAACGAGGTAACTTCATCGGGAAACATCACAGGACCGCTAAACTGCTTCATGAATTCTGGATCTGGATACCACTTTGCCGCACCACGTTGTTGATTTACACTAAGAAATAAATACAATTAACAATTATTTAGTGTATTATTCACAAATATAACAATGATTATGTAAGAATCGAACACACTTATTCAATTACCTGTCAAAGCTTATTTTAATTGGGTGGCCTTTTAAAAGTTGCGTTCCAGCGCTGACAGAGCGCTTAATAATGTTCGTTAGCATTTTTGACATTCAACAATTTTTATTTACTGGCTCGTTTTAATTTTAAACACACCACCTGCGCTTATCCAAGCAAATCGACTTAGCATTGGGATCCGTATCAAACAGCTGTTGCCTATGTTGATTTCCATTTCACGAATTTAATTTATGCCGATATTTCTACTTATCGATAGATAAATATAAACAATTCTTTTTTAACCCATAATTTGCAGAAAAGTTTTTTTATTGTTATTTAATTATTATTAAACATACTTTATTCACAATTTATGTATGCGCTATTTTTAATTAGATAGATTTAAGTTATTTACCTGTGACTGCCATTATTTATTTCCAACTGTAAAATATTCGTGAAGAAATAATTATACTAGAAAATTATTTTTGAATACTGCCACACTGCCAGATCTGAATTATTTTTTTTACTCCTAACGCATAGCTCTTTCGAAATCAAATAATAAATGTATTCATTAATATACGTTAAATTCTAAAATAGTTTCGAAATATTTTTGTTGCGATTAAAATTACATGAAAGAAATGTGAATAGTGAAGATGTAAAATAAATGTAATATATTTCATAAATGAGTCTAAAAACTGATATCGGTGTATGTACGTATATGTGAATAGTAATAAAGTGCTGAAAGTTAATGAGTGCGGATTGTTTAATGCGATTAAAGGAAATACCAGAACTTAGCGTAACTTCTACATTATTTTAACATAACTCTAAATGAAATATGCTGAAAACAAATGTTCTTTATTTGAACTAAGTGAATTTTGCATGTGTTTGTACGTGTGTGTGTGTGTGTGTGAAACGATGTGTGTATACAGAAAATCGTCGCATTGAATGTTCCGCAGTTCAGCTTGTTTTTTGAGAGAGAATACGCAGTGAGACAGAGAGAGAAAATGCTCTCTTTTTAGTGAAAACCAACAATATTATTTGTCCTGCCAAAACAAGCCATAAAAGTCCTGTGTCGAACAAAGACTATTCGCGTAATTGCTTTTAAAAATTGCATATTCAGACTTATATGTACATGCATACATACAATGTACATATGCATATGCATGTAGTAGATTCATATCTATACATATGTATGTACATACAGTATAAATACTAAATTGAGTGTACAAAGTGGTAGATCGATTTAATATAATTCCCTGTTTATATACATATATCCATATAACTGTAACTTATATATATGTATATATAACTTATATATAAACGAAACATAATTGAGCAATGATTGATGGATGATGAAATGTGGATGGAAATGCTCCCATATTATGTTAAGTGTTATTACACGGACAAAATAAAAAATAAATAAAAAGTAAGCCCGTACACTTGACCAAATTACGGGCTTTTCCAAAATATTATTTTTAAAAACTTCTTGCTCATTTTAAAATCTTTATCCTCCACATCACATTCATTAACAAGATAGGTATTATTTTATACATATCAATGCGATCCTTAGTTTCCGACCTCATCTAATACACTAAACTTGATAAGAATCGATTTGTTTACTTGTAGAATCGCAAACTATCGACATGTGGTCGGCGGATACAGATTTAATTCGGTTGAAAGCAAATTATATCGAAAACTCTGTCATCAGGCAAGGCCAAAACACTAGCAAAGAAATCACTAAGAACGGAATGACACCAGTCAACGCCACAGAAAAGCAACAAGCCTAAAAGCTAGTTTAGGGTTTGACTTGGTGAAAAATAACGATTTGGCCTGTGGTTAAGAAAAAAAATAAAAGCAAGACGAAATTCGATTGCGATTAGTGTGTCACGCTTACCAATAATGAAATCAAACAGAATTTCAGATTTGTCGGTCCCTTGGAAGTGCAGAGTGGCTACTAAACACAGTTTCCAATCAAAATCCGAGAGTCGTAACGATATTCTTGCAGCATGCGATTCAGCTGTCACGCTGTCGTCCCCAATAGCATTTTGTTGCGTTAAGTACCCAGAACCTGTTGCAGTTGGTAGTATTAGCGCATTGAAAGCGAATTGTAGAGAGTACAAGTGGGCTTTGAATGGTAAGCATCAGCAACAAACATACAAGATGAAAAGTAAAGAATACAAGGATCCCAAAGTCAACACATCGACTGTTACAAAAGGTATTGCAAATGTTCAAACTGAAAACGAATCACAAGCAACGATTATGCTTTTAAGGCAAGGGAGACGTCCAAAGTCCAAAAGTAAAAGGAAGAGCAAGTCCGCCCCTGTTTCGGACTCGGGACATACATCGTCTACCGGTAGACTGCCATCAACTACACATTCTGAAGGTCTCCAACACTTTAGACATTTTAGCTCGTCTTTAATGACGACATGCGCAACTCATTTTAAGTCCCACCAACAGTTTCAAGCGCAGTCTGATGAGCAGCCTCGACCACTTACCACAATAACGACAGGAACCTCTAGGACTTTATCCAGAGGAATAGTATCCGTGAATAAATATATTGAAAGGAGCACAAACTGCAGAAGCATCAGAGTAGGAAAGATGGAAAAGAAAAAAAGTAGTTCAACAAATGGATACAAAATGTTAATTCCATTACCTACGTTGAGTACTACATCCTTTGTAACACTTCTAACGATAATTTGTATAGAAACTGTTCTGCTTTCGACCATGTCGAGCTGTGCCAAGACATTTTACATGCACTGGAATACATCCAATAGCATGTAAGTTCTTCAAACTCTTATTTAAATTATAATTAATATAAATATGTATTTACTAATTCTCTTGAAACGATTCCCGCACAACAACAACTACATAAGACCTTGACAAAAAAAACAAAAACAGTAATATATCCTGTACTTTCAAATATAAAATCATAAAAAATAAATATATAGAGAAAAAACTTGATATGATTGGAACTCTTATATAAACACTTAAATAATTCCGAAAGTCACGTATTCAAACGGACTGATAGACAGTCGTATTCCAATAAAATCGACTGAATGTATAACAATTTTAAGTTTAAGAAACCGTGCCCAAATCATTACAGTGCCCAAAAAATTTTATTACTTACTATTTAAGTATACTACAAATATGGGTAACATTTTTGTATTTTATATTTCTTCGAAGTTGGGTTATAATCAGGTATTACTGTCGTTGGAAAAAGTTGAGAAGTTGTGTTATAATCAGACATTACTGTCATTGGAAAAACTTTATTAATAAAAAATATACAAGGATTGACCAATTAAATATATGTCGATAGTGGGTATCTTTTATGTCGATTTGTCTTGAGTAGAACAGTGTTGAAAACGTCAATGCAGCAGAATTTTATTTTTTTATTTAAAAATCGATTGTTTTTTTATTTTAAAATTATTCAATGTTTAAATATCGACATAAATAATGGCTCA
>JBAMBR010002791.1:0-18855 GCA_037044475.1 Zaprionus obscuricornis
GGATAAAAAAACAGGGCACGGAATTTTTTTAGGAAGGTTTACTTAAGCTTTCACTCAGATACCAAAAATGTATTGTAGTCCAAGGCGACTATGTAGAAAAATAGTTTAAGAGTCAAAGAATAAAATAAATTTATTTTTACTGCCTAAAACTTGTTTTTATACTCGGTGCCCTTTGGGAACCAAGAGTATATTGGGTTAGTGACAAGAGCAAATGTATGTAACACCCATAAGGAGGCGTGGCCGACCCCATAAAGTATATATATTCTGACTCAGGATCAACAGCCGAGTCGATTGGAGCATGTCCGTCTGTCCGTCTGTCCGTCTGACCGTCTGTCCGTCTGTACGTCCGTATGAACACAGATCTCGGAGACTATAAGAGATAGAGACTTAATTTTTTTTGCATAGTGTTTGTAGTGTTTGCAGGCAGATCAAGTTTATTTTGGATTTTTGCCACGCCCCCCTCCGCCTCCACAAATCGATAAAAACGATTTTAAGCAAACCCAGACAAGCTACAGCACTGAATTTTGGTACAAAGTTAGAATATGTTTATCTGGACGTTGTGTACAAATTTGGTACAGATCGGATAATAAACATGGAAGTTGTACACAATTCAAATTTCAAAAGTTGCTGTTCTCACCCCATAAGACGGCAACATTTACTCAGTGTTTCTCACACTTGTGAAGAGCGTGGCTCAGTGGTTAGAGGGTTGAACTCGCGTGCATGAGGTCCGCGGTTCGATTCCCGAGACGATTTTTTTTTTTTAAATTTTATTTTTTATTTTTTTTTTATATTAACTTAAAATTGGCGAGTGCGCAGCACGAGCAAAATAAATATATAATATAACTTTGGGCACCGAGTATTATATAGTCGAGCACACTCGACTATAACTTTCTTACTTGTTTTTTATTTTTCCCCAACACAGGGAAACTTACTTTTTGAATATTATATTATGTTCGTATTATATGCTTAGTGCTTATACTTTATCTAGCTGAAGGCTATAGTCGGTGTCAATAATAACGGGAATGCTGAAAATGTTTATATGTATGCTACCGGATCATGTACCAGTAACAAGAGGGCGCCGTAATCGGTACTTTGGACAAATTGGGCTCGGGGAAATTAATACGCTAAGAGAGTTCTTTTCGTACTGATTTTATTATAGAAATGACCAGTCTTATATACCAAATTTCTTCTTAACATTATCTGCTTAACTTACAGTGATTAAACATACATAGATCATACATGTAGGTCGTGGTTATCTTATGTTGTAGACATGTTGATTGTTTTTCTCATCGTCTTCTATGTAAATGTGTAAATGCTTATGTTGCTTATCTTTAGTTCGATTACAGTGTAAAATGTCTAAGTAAAATATGTTGCTTATCTTCTATGCAGAATGTGCATGATACGCACACAATCTTATTTATTTAGTTACAATGAAAATGGTCTATTTATTTAGGTAACAAGAGATATTTAATATTTAACTGCTTATCAATAGTCATAAATTTTACTATTTTGTTCAATGGTATTTTCCATTCTACGAATTCGTGCATCCTCCCGGCCGTTGAACCAATGTTCAACAATCATTGATGTTGATTCTAAACGGTTGATCGTTTGGTCTAAAAGATATGGATTCTTCTTGAGGTTTTTTATTGCGACATCCTATTCGTATTTTAATTATTAAATGAGCTAAAATAACTATTATAATAAGAAACAAAACAATGTATGTAGCGATATGGTGATGCTCAATTTTGTTGAGATTATGAGGTAACTGTAGATTTTTTAAAGATAATAGTCGTTCTTGTAATTCGCTGATCTCCTTAGTATGTTGTTCTGGAGTATTTATAGGATTCGTCTCGCTTGACGAAGTTGAATTAATTTCTATGTTGCTGAATCGCGCATGTGATGACAGTAATGTTGTTTCCACGTTACTGTGACTGGTTATCATCCTAAGTGAATTGCGAATCGTGCAGCCAGGTTTTATGGATATCAATCCAGATTGATGGAGTTTTATGTTGGAACTTCCATCGTTGCAGACTGTTGAAAGTGCGATTTCTTCATTGATTGCAAATATCCACTGATTTGGTGTTCTCAAGCTGGTCCACATAAATTTCTTATTAATGTGTCTCAAGTGGCAGGATGTGTCTGTTTTGTTATGAAAGAGTTGCATCTCGCAACTAGTTTCAATAGAAAACATGGCGTGTTTATTGTAGCAAATCCAGTCCTTTGATTTTCTTGGATGGCATTGCTTAAAATCTTCCAGTGAGAATTCGATGAAATGGTCTCTATGATTGTTTAAAGCAATGATGGGCATACTTGTATTAATCATTGTTAATTCATATTTGCTAGCTACCGGAATTGGTAGAACATTATATAATTCCAAAACTTGTGTTGAAATCAGCGGTAATGTAATTTTAAATATTGCTAAATTTTTAACAATAGTGGCTTCAGCTTTCATCATTTTAGATGCCAGCAAAATGTTGTTGTTCTTAACAGGTAACATTTGATCCGTTTTTAAATGATCCCGGATCTTATCTAGTTGTTCCTGTATTTGCCGAGATGATATTAACAATGGACTAATAATACTGTGTCTCACATCAGTTAACACTTTGACAATTTCGGCTTGAATCCTCTGAAGATTAGTCGCCAGCAATGTTAATTGATTACTTAAAGTAACGTACCATTGTGTGATACTGATTTCTTTCATTCGTGAATTTTGAAATCAGCCTTTCAATGTGGTTTAATCTTTTGGAATTAGTGATTTCATCTTTTTTTTAATATGTTGATTGTTGAATCAATAATTGAGGTTTGATTATGCAACATTTTTACAAGAAAATCCTCATTGTTTTTTACTTCAGCTATTGTGTTTGACATATCCTTTGCGTACTCTGAATCCAAAACGCCAAAAAGACTACTGGTGACGTTTCCCACGATGTCCAGCGGTGCTCTCTTTTTTCTGCTGATCGTAAGTAATTTATTCTCAGTCTGCAGTTCTTCTTCAACATTTTTTAGATGCTGGTACATTCCTTTGCAAGCGGGTATGTCTCCTAGATCTGTACACATATTGCCATTCCTAGAAATGCCTCGGGAAAATGTGTCCATGTCTTTCCAATATAACTCAAGATCATAATAGGCGATGATGGTCCAGTCTGTCGATGCCAAACTAATGGTTCCAATCTTTTCAAAGAAGATTCCTGGCTTATTTTCAAACTTTGTTATGTTTATTGATTGCGCAAATGCTAAAGGCACCAATAACATCATTACTAAAAATGCTGTAATTGGTGAAGGCAAACTAATTTGTCTTCTCTTCCTAGGTGGTTCATCCTTAGGTGGTTCATTGTCAATGTCAACTGGATGCTTATGCGTTGTTTCATCCTCAGGAAACAATGGAGCCACGTGTTGAATATCTCGTTTGTAGACTCCTTTAGACGTCCTAACTTCTACGACTCGAACATAATTGTCTTTCCTCCGGAATACCTTTTGTATTCTTCCCAGACGCCATTGCTGCACTGGAGTATTGTCTTCCTTGAGAAGTACTAATGCACCTTATTTTATATTTGCTGAAGATCGTCTCCATTTTTGCTTTTGCTGAAGTTGCTGCAGATATTCACTTGACCATTGTGACCAAAATGAATGTTTCAGTTTTGAAACTGCTTGCCATCGATTTCCCAGAGTCTTGGGTTGCTGGGAGGGTTCGCTATCTGCCTGTGCTGTCAGTGGCTCTCCTATTAGAAAATGTCCTGGTGTTAGAGCCGTAAGATCATTTGGATCATTGGATATCGGTGTTAACGGTCGAGAATTGAGAATTGCCTCTATCTCGACAATGACTGTTTCCAGCTCCTCATACGTGAGACTGGCAGTCGTGACGTTTTTTAACAAAAGGTGTTTTGCTGATTTTACCGCTGCTTCCCATAATCCACCGAAATGAGGTGCTCGTGGAGGGATGAATTTAAATTGCACTCCTTTTGTAATGCAATCTTCGACTATCCTTGTTCTCGCCTTCTCCGAGAATATGGCTTGTTCCAACTCTTGAAGCTTGTTTTTCGCTCCAACAAAATTAGTAGCATTGTCGCAGTGTAGAGTTTGGCATTTCCCACGGCGTCCGATGAAGCGTCTTAATGCTGCAAGGAATGCGTCTGTTGTTAAATCGCTAACAACTTCCAAATGGACGGCCTTTGTAGCGAAGCAACAAAATACTGCAATGTATGCGGTGTCAGGTCGTTTTCCGCGAATTTTGTGGTAAATTTGTATTGGACCACAATAATCGACACCTGCATTGAAGAATGGTCTGGCTTGAGTAACTCTTAATGGTGGTAAGTTACCCATAATTTGGTTTAATAACTTTGGCTTAGCTCTTGTGCATTTTACACAATTTTGAATAATGCTTCTAGCCATCGTTTTTCCTTTTAGGATCCAATATCTCTGCCGGGACACTGCCAACAACGCTTGTGGACCGCAATGAAGATTTTGCTTATGAATCTGCAGAAGTAATGCCTTAACAATTGGATCATTGTAAGGCAACAACATTGGATGTTTTGCGTCAAATGCAATATCAGCTGCTTCTAGCCGTCCTCCCACTCGCAGGATTTGGTCCTTATCCAAGAATGGTGTTAAAGAATTTATAGAACTGTTTCTTTCTACCACTTGGTGTTTCCTTAATTGCTGTATTTCATTCCCAAGCTCTGATTTTGAATTATGCGTACAACAATTTTTTGTGCATTTTCAATTTCATTGAAGCGCATCATATAAGCAATAATCCTGAGCAACCTGTTAAATGAATTATTATGCTTAATTTTGTAAATGATGTCATCGTCTTTAGTTGCTATTATTGCTGATGTTGGTTTTTCTTCTGCCACATGAACTCCATCCCTTGTGGAATTGAATTGTGGTGGCCATGTTGATGGTGGTCCATGTAAGAATAGTGGACCATAAAACCATAAACTGTGGTTTATAAACTTCTTGGCTGTTGTTCCTCTTGAGAGTACATCAGCAGCATTATTTTCTGACGACACGTGCCTCCATTGATTTTGCAACGATGCGTCATGGATGGATGTTATTCTGGTCGCAACAAATTTATCCTTTATTGCCTTATCGCTATTGATCCAAGATAAGACTATTTTGGAATCTGTCCAAAAGTATATAGGTATGTTTATCATTGAAAGATCTTCTTTGATCTTAGCCGTAAGTTGTGCTCCCAATACTGCAGCCTTTAACTCCAATCGAGGAAGTGTTATGGAATTTATTGGTGCTAAATGAGATTTGGCGCATAACATTTGGATCGTTGTTTGTTTGTTTTTATGCACGGCTCTTAAATAAACAACGGCTCAGTATGTCTTTTCGGAAGCGTCCACAAATGTGTGTATCTCCTTTAATATAGGTATTTCTCCTTTAAATACATGGCGCGGCACTCGAAGTTCATTGAGCATCTTCAACTCTTCTCTATACGTTTTCCACTCAGCTTGCAAATGATCGGGCAACTCTTCATTATAGTCATACCCTTCCTTTGTTAATTGCTGCATAAATATTTTTGCATTACAACAGGAGCAAATAGACCAAGAGGATCAAATATTCTGAATATCTCTGAAACTACATCTCTTCTGGTAATGATTTCTTTTGTGGAAATTTGAGTTTTCCCACAAAATTGATCTGTATTTGGCATCCATGTAATTCCCAGCGTTTTTATTGTGCAGTCTCCATATGCTGAATCCTCCAAGTGTACATCTGGAACAATGTCTTCCTTGGGAATTCCATTCAATATGTGTTTGTTATTGGAAGCCCATTTCCTGAGTTTGAATCCTGAAGATAACAAGAGATTATTAAGTTGCTCTTGTCTTTTATGAGCTTCTGGGATTGTATCTGCTCCAGTTAGGCAATCGTCCACGTAGAAATCATTTTCTAAAGCTTCAGCACCTTGAGGGTATGTTAGCTTTCCTTTTTGGGCAACGTACTGAAGACATTTTGTGGCTAAGTATGGTGCAGTTTTAGTGCCATATGTTACTGTTTTTCGTCTGTAGTACCGAATATCTTCAAATGGATCGTTTCTCCAGATGATTGTTTGATAGTATTGATCTTCTGGATTGATCCAAATTTGACGATACATTTTTTCAATGTCCGCCGTGAATACATATTTGTGTATTCTAAACCGTAGCAAAATTGTAAATAGTGAATTTTGCACAGTTGGATCTTTGTGTAGCACAGTCGTTCAATGATTTTCCAGACGATGTTACTGCTGAAGCATCGCAGACTACCCTTAGCTTGGTAGTTGTACTGTCGGGCTTTGATTACGCAATGATGAGGTATGAAATATCGTGCCTTCACAACCTCATTTTTATGCATTTGTTTCATGTGGCCTAATGAGTTCATATTCATTCATGAAATCAGTATAACCTTTTTTAATAGCTGGATCTTTCATGAGGCGCTTTTCTAGAGAGAAGAATCGTCGTGTCGCTAAGATCGCGACTCTCCCCCAGGGCTTGAAGACATCTATCCAAGAACGGCAGCCGAACAATGCGGCCTTTTATCAATTGCAGCTACTTGAATGTGCTGCGAGAAAGTGTTGTTCGCATTGTTTCTCCGAGTGGCGACAGGCATATGGTATATCGGTTGTGAACTGAATCCAGCTCCCAAAGCTTCGTGATGTGTTGGTCTACCTTTTCTTCTTCCGTCAGTAGCTGCACATGTAGTTGGATGTTGCATGAATGATGTCCTTGAATTTTCCAGCCAGAATCCATCCCAGTTTGGTTTTCTGTAGTCTGGGCAAGTCCTCTTACCGAACGGTAATCTGCTTGCCTTGCACGATGTCGTAGTAGTGCTCTGCTCCTCAGTAGTAGATCAATCTTTACCAGGCTTTGCCAAAGTTTGGGTCTGCCAATTCTGCATGCTTTCGGAAGTTTCCAAC
The DNA here is from genome assembly GCA_037044475.1 of Zaprionus obscuricornis. Taxonomy (NCBI): domain Eukaryota; kingdom Metazoa; phylum Arthropoda; class Insecta; order Diptera; family Drosophilidae; genus Zaprionus; species Zaprionus obscuricornis. Next base: position 6,893 of record JBAMBR010002791.1, read on the forward strand.
GTTGCAGTATCAATGGCACGAGTCCTGGCTGGTCTGCTACTATGTGAGGCAGTACAATCGCCTCCAATCTGGTAGAAAAACTACTATCTTTAGCTTTGAGCATGACATTTACTCGTAGCTCTGGATACTTGAGTTAGGCCGCCAATTCCATTTAATTGTTTGCTCTGAGTTCTTTGTTCTCAGAGACAATATATTTAATGCTCTTTCAGATATGACATTCACTTGAGATCCTGAATCAAGCAATGCTCTGAACTCAGCCATTTGACCATTGTTGCCTTTTAATATTACTCTTGCAGTGGCTAGGAGAACATGATTTGTCTGCTCTCCATTTGCCGACGCTGCTGTTTTAGGCTCAGTCTTTATCTCTAAATGTAATAGAGTATTATGACCTTTATTGCATTTTAAACAATTTTTTTTCGAACACGCCTTTGCTCCATGGTCATTTTTGAAGCATTTGACGCATAACTTTTGTTTTTGCACCCAGTTTAAACGGTCGCTTGGAGGTTTTTTAGCAAACTCGTTACATTTATAAATCGGGTGATTAGGCTTCTCGCAAAAATAACATATATACTCTGCTCCTACCGGCGCACAAGTATTTGGCTTGTTATTTATATGTTTTGTGGACCCACAAATGGCTTCTAACGCTAGAAACCTTTTATTCCAAAAAAGATAGAAATTGGCTTAGAGGTTGTAATTGGCTATTACCCTTTTGTTGCTGAAGCGCTTTTGGAGCATTGTCCATGCTGAATCATAATTGCCTTCAGTTAATGCTAGATGGCGAATTAATCTCTCAGCTTCTCCGGAGACGTTGGTTTTTAGATACCACATTTTCTGTATCGTGGGTATATTCGATTCATGCACCATTTTTTTGAAGATGTCATGAAATTGCTGCCACTTCAAATAGTCGCCATCAAACTTTGGAATGGCTACTTTGGGCAATGGTAATGATTCTGTTTGATTCGTTGATAATGTAGGTTGAGCTAATGGAGTACTGCGAATAGTAGATATTTGATACTTGATAATAGCAGTCTCTGCAGCTATATACCGGGAAGTACTATATCCAAGGGATTCTGGATTTTCGAACTTCCTAAAAATGTTTATATGTAAGCCTTTTATATCGTTCCAATATTGATCGATAATGGCTTTATAGCTTGTTTGAGTATCCGGCGTCATGCTGCTCATAATTCTCTCCAAGCATGCTAGTAGTGCCTTCTGTTCTCTCAATAATGGCTCAATTTCTAATAATTCGTCAATTGACTTTGTAGATTGAGTTTCAACTTGTTCAATTTTAATAAAATTATTGAATATATCTTTATATTCTCTTACCAAGTCATGAATTTGACTTGCGTAGTTATTTGTAAAATATTGGTGGTCAATTGATCCACCCTTTAGAATCAATTTTATTGACTGATCGCCATCATTAAATAGAGGTGTATCCCTAGTCTGGCGTTTCTCTCAGACGCCACCTAGCGTCTGATGCCTCCTAAATGTCAAATTCACCGAACTTCAGTCCATACAATATTGTCGGAGAAGCTTGGTTACCGTAAAGTTTGCGCAAGATGGGTCCCACGCCTGCTTTCCGATAACCACAAACAACAACGACTTCACGCCGCCCAAAAGTTTTTTGAAATGCTTGAGAAAGAAGGTAATGATCTTTATGCACGCATTGTGACAGGAGATGAAACCTGGGTTCACCATATAAATCCTAAAATGAAGCGTCAAAGTATGGTTTGGAAGAAACGTGAAGAAAGTGCTCCGAAAAAGGCAAAAATTCAGTACTCTGCTGGGAAGGTTATGGCTACGGTTTTTTGGGACGAGTCAGGTGTTTTATTGGTCGATTTTCTTGAGACAGGTACCACGATTAATGCGGATAGATAGATATTGTGAAGAGAAATTTTCGATCATCCACCTTACTCTCCAGACCTCGCACCAAGTGACTATTTCCTTTTCCCAAAGTTAAAAGAAAGCTTGGGTGGCCAGCACTTCGTTTCAAATGACGAAATCAAACAAGTCGTCAAATCGTGGATAAAAAAAATTTTTTTTTAAGGAAGGTTTACTTAAGCTTTCACACAGATACCAAAAATGTATTGTAGTCCAAGGCGACTATGTAGAAAAATAGTTTAAGAGTCAAAGAATAAAATAAATTTATTTTTACTGCCTAAAACTTGTTTTTTATTTTTTCCCCAACACAGGGAAACTTACTATTTTTTTATTAAAGCGTGAATTTCCTCTCCTGTAACCTGTTGGGCTTCCAATAATGCCTTTATGCTTGATGAAGCCATTCTTCTTTAATATTTCTATCTGACCCGTTGGAGGTATTTTATTTGTTAAAAACAAGGTATGCCTCTTGCTCACACCCAAAATGGTCGAAGATAGAAAATAATAAAGAGAAATGTTGTCTGAATAAATCTGACAAGTTTAATACTGTGTATGTTTTTTATATAAATGTATATAATTTTATTTATCCTCTATGTTCGATGTCCTCACGGATACTAACTTATAGGTTCCGAAGTCCTTCTTGATGGTGGTACAAATATCAGGTACCTTTTAAATGATGTATGTGTTCTTCTACCGAAGAACTAAAGAATCACCAGATGTTTCTGATGCTTTTGATGAAGACAACTGTTCCGCACTTTCGGAAACAGGTTTTCCCAATGATCTACCTTGTCGCCAAATTGACCAAAGTAGGGTTTATTTATGTTTGAAGTAGTTCTGGTCACCAGTTTGATGAATCCAACGCTGTCTGTCAGGTAGTCCAGGTCTTCTTTTCCATCCAACGATGATTCCTCCTTACTCGAATGGTTGAAAAAGATTTGCCAAGTAGTAGCAAACAGGTTCACCAAATGGATCACGTCGGGGGTCACCAAAATGTCAATAATGACGGGAATGCTGAAAATGTTTATATGTATGCTACCGGTTCATGTACCAGTAACAAGAGGGCGCCGCAATCGGTACTTTGGACAAATTGGGCTCGGAGAAATGAATACGCTAAGAGAGTTCTTTTCGTACTGATTTTATTATAGAAATGACCAGTCTTATATACCAAATTTCTTCTTAACATTATCTGCTTAACTTACAGTGATTAAACATACATAGATCATACATGTAGGTCGTGGTTATCTTATGTTGTAGACATGTTGATTGTTTTTCTCATCGTCTTCTATGTAAATGTGTAAATGCTTATGTTGCTTATCTTTAGTTCGATTACTGTGTAAAATGTCTAAGTAAAATATGTTGCTTATCTTCTATGCAGAATGTGCATGATACGCACACAATCTTATTTATTTAGTTACAATGAAAATGGTCTATTTATTTAGGTAACAAGAGATATTTAATATTTAACTGCTTATCAATAGTCATAAATTTTCCTATTTTGTATCAATGGTATTTTCCATTCTACGAATTCGTACAGTCGGTATTGCTAGCATCCCTTTACTTACTATCTGGTTTTATGCTTGCAATTAGTCATTCTGTACTCGTGTTTTGGTGTAAAGCATCTCCAAACCAGAGCGAATAATCGGAGCTGCAGCGGCGCGGAAATATAATTACATTGCGTCTTATGAGCGTATGCACACCAAAGCGGAGCGAATTCGATTTGACGGCGAACTTGCAGCGTTTTTTTTCAGAACGCTGTATGCAGCGTTTTCTCGCCATGTACGATAAAAAAAAGATTACGCAGAAATGTTCTCATGACGCTGCGCTGATGACGTCACAAGTGATGCATTGGTTTAATTTTGCCCTATTTACATGTAAAATTACTATAATTTGGCTTTTAATACAATATAATAATAACAATATAATAGAAGAAACAGTTTTTAACTTATAATCATTCACTTTTATTGCAAAAATATTTATTAAAAATCATCACATGTGACGATTATGCGTTTAGCTGTTTATGCGCAATGTCTTTTTTCATGACTATCATTTGTCATTCAAATGCTGCGAGCGAATAAAAAAAACGCGAATAAAATCGCCGCGGTGTGAACACACTCGCGATTTTGGAGCGGAAAACGTCAAGCAGTTTTTTCGAGCCGTTGCCGCTGCGATTTATTCGCTCTGGTGTGTGAGATGCTTAAGTTTTAAAAGCATAATTATTCAATTTATTTGTTATTTCAGTAGGATACAATCATTGATTAGTATCTCTACTTTCCCCAAAATTAATATTCGCATAATTCACATACATAGGTGCAATATTGAATGTAGCAGTTTTTAGGTGAAGTGAAAATCTATAAGAGGTTATGAACATTCCATGTAACTTTGGAAAAATGTCGTCTCAAAGAATTGCTTTCAAATAATTTAAATGACTTAGATATTTTGGATTCAAACTAGAATAATGGTAGTATTTGCCTGACAATATACATATTTCATTGTTAGGGCATTTATCACTTAAAACAAGAATATAAAGTTATTTTCAGAGTGTCGAATATGTCATGGACTTGCGGGCATAAGTTATAACTATTTCATTCAATTTCGACCTATCACTCTTACGATGGTTATATGATATTAGTTCCATCATGTTGGACCATATTTGGCAGAAACCTGCATTTGATGCTGATTAAGAATATTACATAGCGAACATAGCAATTTTTGAAACTATCGGCCGTATTGATATGTTTTGATAGAAATATATTTTAGGCTATTTTTTTTATTGATTATTACTCAGATGATAACTGCTATTCTTTTATATATGATATAACTCAATAACATTCTACAAAGCAAATATTTTTAGACACAGAAATTTCTGGTTTCTCTTTTAAAGTCCATAACATATTTTCTGTTTTTCAAGTGAGGAAATAATAAAGGAACTGCCAAGCAATATTATAACATACATAAGAAACCTATACAATGGAATACTAAGACTACAAACATTCCCAAGAACTTGGAAGGTTGCTCAAATAATAGCATTTCCAAAACCAAAGAAAAACGCAAGTTTTCCAAGCTCATATCGGCCAATTAGTCTTCTACCCATACTCTCAAAAATATTCGAAAAAATACTGGCTAGCAGACTAGAACCTATTCTAAGACTACACAGGACCATCCCCTCTCATCAATTTGGATTTCGATAAAATCACTCGACCATTCAGCAAGTTCACAGGGTAGTCAACAAAATAGCTGACGACTTTGACAAAAAGAAATACTGCATTGCTGTCTACCTAGACGTCGCAAAAGCATTTGATAGAGTTTGGCATAAAGGGCTAATCAACAAGTTGACCAACATTTTCCCATTAAATTTAGTTAATATTTTAAAAAGCTACCTGATGAACAGACACTTTTTATAAAATTTGACGACAATTGCTCTGACCTTAATCCAATAACAGCGGGAGTACCACAAGGAAGCGTACTCGAACCTATACTGTACCTGCGTAACACATCAGACATACCAACACAAACGGAGCCAGGAACCATGATAGCCACATTCGCAGATGACACCATCCTTATGGCATCCCACAAAAACGAAGAGCAAGCTATGAGTATACTACAAAAAATGGGGCACAGCTAGCAAAACAAATATTCAACTTATTCAAAGAACACAATCAAAAATACTCAGAACAATCTCTCAAGCAGACAGGTACACTAGAAATGATGATATTCACAGCGATCTAAATATGGAAATAATCATAGAAAACATGAAGACAAAAAGTACTAAACACACTCAAAGGCTACTCACACACCAAAATGAAACTATAAGACAAATACCAAGACTGGAACTTCAACCGAAAAGATTGAAATCAAGAACACCCACAGAACTATCACTAATTTAAATCAATAAAAAAATAAAAATTAAAAATTAAAGAATATCAATGTATTCTTGCACTGGCAAGTAACATTTACTCCCAAACCTCAAAACTACTAAAAAAAATACTTATTGTTGTTGATTTTATAAATAACAGATTGTATTATTAAATGGGAAAATAAAAAAAAAAAAACTGACTCGCCAAATATCGAGGTCTTACTTATCCCTCTGTATAGCCGATAGCTAGCCGGTAATCGATACTTGGATGTGACTGACAAGTTGGTTCATAATACCCGTTTGACGCATCTATAAACAATAGAGACTTGTAAATTTGAAGGGGATATTCAAGCATCAATATAAAACAGTCTGGAAAAATCGCTTGATTAAGAAACAAAAAAGTTATTAACCAATTAATTATGTGTAAAAACACACACATATACAAACGCACGGAAGATCAGTTCAGTATAAGTGAGCGATGCGAGTGCGAGCAAACGAGACACGCGAGCTTTTTCATCTGATTTTTTTTTTGATACATATACAGTACATGTAAGTACAGTTTTATTTTAGACAAGGGGGAAGGGTATTTTTCTGTCGGGTGCGCAACACTGTAGCTTTCCCTTCTTGTTTATATTATTAACACGTCTATTTTTAATAATTTAAACAAGTATTAATTTATATATAGATTAAGAAATTAATTAATTAAAATTAAAAAACCAAAAATTGGCAAGTCTTAGAACTAGAAAAAGTATGCGTACCAACTTAAAATTATTAAAAAAAAAGGCACTTATTTTCACATAAAGGATAAAACTAGTAAGAAGTTTGACGACCCTTCCTTTTAATGGTTGCAGCCAGCCGTTTTGGCATTGACTGAACCAATTTTAAATCATCCATAATTACTTCCTTGGTCCCGATTTACGGCAAATTACTATCAAACTGCGAGATGAGGGCAAATCTCTGCGAGAAATTGGCGAAATTGTGGGGAGAATTCCTAATATTCCTGAAAACTTAAACAAAATGTTTGCCCAAAGTTAGTTGACATTACTACGAAATCACCTAAACTTGAGTCCAGTATTGTGAGAGGAGATGAAACCTGGGTTCACCATATAAATCCTAAAATGAAGCGTCAAAGTATGGTTTGGAAGAAACGTGAAGAAAGTGCTCCGAAAAAGGCAAAAATTCAGTACTCTGCTGGGAAGGTTATGGCTACGGTTTTTTGGGACGAGTCAGGTGTTTTATTGGTCGATTTTCTTGAGCCAGGTACCACGATTAATGCGGATAGATAGATATTGTGAAGAGAAATTTTCGATCATCCACCTTACTCTCCAGACCTCGCACCAAGTGACTATTTCCTTTTCCCAAAGTTAAAAGAAAGCTTGGGTGGCCAGCACTTCGTTTCAAATGACGAAATCAAACAAGTCGTCAAATCGTGGATAAAAAAAATTTTTTTTTAAGGAAGGTTTACTTAAGCTTTCACACAGATACCAAAAATGTATTGTAGTCCAAGGCGACTATGTAGAAAAATAGTTTAAGAGTCAAAGAATAAAATAAATTTATTTTTACTGCCTAAAACTTGTTTTTTATTTTTCCCCCAACACAGGGAAACTTACTATTTTTTTATTAAAGCGTGAATTTCCTCTCCTGTAACCTGTTGGGCTTCCAATAATGCCTTTATGCTTGATGAAGCCATTCTTCTTTAATATTTCTATCTGACCCGTTGGAGGTATTTTATTTGTTAAAAACAAGGTATGCCTCTTGCTCACACCCAAAATGGTCGAAGATAGAAAATAATAAAGAGAAATGTTGTCTGAATAAATCTGACAAGTTTAATACTGTGTATGTTTTTTATATAAATGTATATAATTTTATTTATCCTCTATGTTCGATGTCCTCACGGATACTAACTTATAGGTTCCGAAGTCCTTCTTGATGGTGGTACAAATATCAGGTACCTTTTAAATGATGTATGTGTTCTTCTACCGAAGAACTAAAGAATCACCAGATGTTTCTGATGCTTTTGATGAAGACAACTGTTCCGCACTTTCGGAAACAGGTTTTCCCAATGATCTACCTTGTTGCCAAATTGATCAAAGTAGGATTTATACGTGTCTAAATTCAAATTCAGGTAGTCCTGGTCACCAGTTTGATGAATCCCACGCTGTCTTTTTTGATGTCAGGTAGTCCTGGTCTGCTTCTCCATCCAACGATGATTCCGCGAATCCAACGATCAGGTCATCGAATGGTTGAAAAAGATTTTCCAACTAGTTGCAGTCAGGGTCACCAAAATGTCAATACTGACGGGAATGCTGAAAAATGTTTGTATGTATGCTACCGGTTCATGTCCCAGTAACAAGAGGGCGCCGCAATCGGTACTTTGGACAAATTGGGCTCGGAGAAGTGAATACGCTAAGAGAGTTCTTTTCGTACTGATTTTATTATAGAAATGACCAGTCTTATATACCAAATTTCTTCTTAACATTATCTGCTTAACTTACAGTGATTAAACATACATAGATCATACATGTAGGTCGTGGTTATCTTATGTTGTAGACATGTTGATTGTTTTTCTCATCGTCTTCTATGTAAATGTGTAAATGCTTATGTTGCTTATCTTTAGTTCGATTACTGTGTAAAATGTCTAAGTAAAATATGTTGCTTATCTTCTATGCAGAATGTGCATGATACGCACACAATCTTATTTATTTAGTTACAATGAAAATGGTCTATTTATTTAGGTAACAAGAGATATTTAATATTTAACTGCTTATCAATAGTCATAAATTTTCCTATTTTGTATCAATGGTATTTTCCATTCTACGAATTCGTACAGTCGGTATTGCTAGCATCCCTTTACTTACTATCTGGTTTTATGCTTGCAATTAGTCATTCTGTACTCGTGTTTTGGTGTAAAGCATCTCCAAACCAGAGCGAATAATCGGAGCTGCAGCGGCGCGGAAATATAATTACATTGCGTCTTATGAGCGTATGCACACCAAAGCGGAGCGAATTCGATTTGACGGCGAACTTGCAGCGTTTTTTTTCAGAACGCTGTATGCAGCGTTTTTTTCGCTTGCCGCCATGTACGATAAAAAAAAGATTACGCAGAAATGTTCTCATGACGCTGCGCTGATGACGTCACAAGTGATGCATGTGGTTTAATTTTGCCCTATTTACATGTAAAATTACTATAATTTGGCTTTTAATACAATATAATTATAACAATATAATACGAGAAGCAGTTTTTAACTTATAATCATTCACTTTTATTGCAAAAATATTTATTAAAAATCATCACATGTGACGATTATGCGTTTAGCTGTTTATGCGCAATGGCTGTCATTATGATTGTCATTCGGCATTCGAAGACATTTTTGCGAATAAAAAAAAAGGGGATAAAATCGCCGCGGTGTGAACACATTCGCGATTTTGGAGCGGAAAACGTCAAGCGGTTTATTCGAGCCGTTGCCGCTGCGATTTATTCGCTCTGGTGTGTGAGATGCTTAAGTTTTAAAAGCATAATTATTCAATTTATTTGTTATTTCAGTAGGATACAATCATTGATTAGTATCTCTACTTTCCCCAAAATTAATATTCGCATAATTCACATACATAGGTGCAATATTGAATGTAGCAGTTTTTAGGTGAAGTGAAAATCTATAAGAGGTTATGAACATTCCATGTAACTTTGGAAAAATGTCGTCTCAAAGAATTGCTTTCAAATAATTTAAATGACTTAGATATTTTGGATTCAAACTAGAATAATGGTAGTATTTGCCTGACAATATACATATTTCATTGTTAGGGCATTTATCACTTAAAACAAGAATATAAAGTTATTTTCAGAGTGTCGAATATGTCATGGACTTGCGGGCATAAGTTATAACTATTTCATTCAATTTCGACCTATCACTCTTACGATGGTTATATGATATTAGTTCCATCATGTTGGACCATATTTGGCAGAAACCTGCATTTGATGCTGATTAAGAATATTACATAGCGAACATAGCAATTTTTGAAACTATCGGCCGTATTGATATGTTTTGATAGAAATATATTTTAGGCTATTTTTTTTATTGATTATTACTCAGATGATAACTGCTATTCTTTTATATATGATATAACTCAATAACATTCTACAAAGCAAATATTTTTAGACACAGAAATTTCTGGTTTCTCTTTTAAAGTCCATAACATATTTTCTGTTTTTCAAGTGAGGAAATAATAAAGGAACTGCCAAGCAATATTATAACATACATAAGAAACCTATACAATGGAATACTAAGACTACAAACATTCCCAAGAACTTGGAAGGTTGCTCAAATAATAGCATTTCCAAAACCAAAGAAAAACGCAAGTTTTCCAAGCTCATATCGGCCAATTAGTCTTCTACCCATACTCTCAAAAATCTTCGAAAAAATACTGGCTAGCAGACTAGAACCTATTCTAAGACTACACAGGACCATCCCCTCTCATCAATTTGGATTTCGAAAAAATCACTCGACCATTCAGCAAGTTCACAGGGTAGTCAACAAAATAGCTGACGACTTTGACAAAAAGAAATACTGCATTGCTGTCTACCTAGACGTCGCAAAAGCATTTGATAGAGTCTGGCATAAAGGGCTAATCAACAAGTTGACCAACATTTTCCCATTAAATTTAGTTAATATTTTAAAAAGCTACCTGATGAACAGACACTTTTTTATAAAATTTGACGACAATTGCTCTGACCTTAATCCAATAACAGCGGGAGTACCACAAGGAAGCGTACTCGAACCTATACTGTACCTGCGTAACACATCAGACATACCAACACAAACGGAGCCAGGAACCATGATAGCCACATTCGCAGATGACACCATCCTTATGGCATCCCACAAAAACGAAGAGCAAGCTATGAGTATACTACAAAAAATGGGGCACAGCTAGCAAAACAAATATTCAACTTATTCAAAGAACACAATCAAAAATACTCAGAACAATCTCTCAAGCAGACAGGTACACTAGAAATGATGATATTCACAGCGATCTAAATATGGAAATAATCATAGAAAACATGAAGACAAAAAGTACTAAACACACTCAAAGGCTACTCACACACCAAAATGAAACTATAAGACAAATACCAAGACTGGAACTTCAACCGAAAGATTGAAATCAAGAACACCCACAGAACTATCACTAATTTAAATCAATAAAAAAATAAAAATTAAAAATTAAAGAATATCAATGTATTCTTGCACTGGCAAGTAACATTTACTCCCAAACCTCAAAACTACTAAAAAAAAATACTTATTGTTGTTGATTTTATAAATAACAGATTGTATTATTAAATGGGAAAATAAAAAAAAAAAAAACTGACTCGCCAAATATCGAGGTCTTACTTATCCCTCTGTATAGCCGATAGCTAGCCGGTAATCGATACTTGGATGTGACTGACAAGTTGGTTCATAATACCCGTTTGACGCATCTATAAACAATAGAGACTTGTAAATTTGAAGGGGATATTCAAGCATCAATATAAAACAGTCTGGAAAAATCGCTTGATTAAGAAACAAAAAAGTTATTAACCAATTAATTATGTGTAAAAACACACACATATACAAACGCACGGAAGATCAGTTCAGTATAAGTGAGCGATGCGAGTGCGAGCAAACGAGACACGCGAGCTTTTTCATCTGATTTTTTTTTTGATACATATACAGTACATGTAAGTACAGTTTTATTTTAGACAAGGGGGAAGGGTATTTTTCTGTCGGGTGCGCAACACTGTAGCTTTCCCTTCTTGTTTATATTATTAACACGTCTATTTTTAATAATTTAAACAAGTATTAATTTATATATAGATTAAGAAATTAATTAATTAAAATTAAAAAACCAAAAATTGGCAAGTCTTAGAACTAGAAAAAGTATGCGTACCAACTTAAAATTATTAAAAAAAAAGGCACTTATTTTCACATAAAGGATAAAACTAGTAAGAAGTTTGACGACCCTTCCTTTTAATGGTTGCAGCCAGCCGTTTTGGCATTGACTGAACCAATTTTAAATCATCCATAATTACTTCCTTGGTCCCGATTTACGGCAAATTACTATCAAACTGCGAGATGAGGGCAAATCTCTGCGAGAAATTGGCGAAATTGTGGGGAGAATTCCTAATATTCCTGAAAACTTAAACAAAATGTTTGCCCAAAGTTAGTTGACATTACAACGAAATCACCTAAACTTGAGTCCA
>JBAMBR010002792.1:0-116231 GCA_037044475.1 Zaprionus obscuricornis
ACTGAATACCCCTCGTAATATGGATTTCCGTTACGGCTGAGATGGAAAAGCCTATGATGTCGAAGTCAGGATATTTCATTTTCTGGTGATTGCTTCTTTCACTAAATATGTTAAGTATCTATTGTATTTTTTTCTATTGAACTTGGGCAATATCTAAACAATTTATCTCAATTATACCGGGTATCTTCGTAGTAGTCTATGCCCAATAAAAAATATTTTCGGTTTTTTTAAATCAAAGCAAACTTAATTCAAGCAAAAAATGTTTACGTCAAGCTTGAAGCTTTCAAATATTATGATAATTGTGTAAAAATTCATTGTCAACATACGCGTCACCAATTTTACACGTTGTACATTTTGTTTTTGTTTTTTTTTTTTATTTTCTCCAAGCGTTCAATTATTTTAATAATTGATCGATATACTCGAATACGAATACAAATACAAATACGAAAATGAAAATGAATTATATGTTGGAGTTGAATCGTTTAACGAAAATAGCAACAGCTGCATCATCAGCAGTATCAAAAAAGTCAAATACTAAATCAAATTCTGATGATAATATTAATAATGTTGAATTTGAAGAATTTAAGCATAAAGTGGAAGAAGCCTCAGCTATACGTTTTATGCAAAAGATATTAAATAAATTATCGCAACAATGCTACCAACAATGCATTACAGGAGCACCAGATTTATTATTTGGTAGCGATATGTTTTGCATAATGCTAGGTACTACGGATCGTTGTTTCGACTCGTATAATTTGGAGGCACAAGCACTTAAGGATCGCTTGCAATGTGAATTGCGACATGATCGAATAATTAAAAATTTGAAAAATAAAGGATTACCACAGCAGGTGAAGCAGCGCAATGGCAATAATGATAATGATAATGGTGATGATGATGATGATGATGATGACGATAGCGAGACAACGACAAAGTTGTAATCGATAACGATTATGACTATTATTTCGATTATTATGCAGATAAAAATGTTACATCCATATAATGAGCAAGATTGTTTATGATTAGTATTTGGACATAGTTTTTTTTTTTTAATCATCGAAATTCAACGCAAGTCTCTACACACACACAGACACACATACACACACAAGGAAAAATCACCAAAAAAAAAAAAAATTACCGTAACTGTTTTTTAAGTCAAATTTCCCGGAATGTTTTTTGTTTTTGTCGTTTCGTATATTTTTTAATTTTATTTTTTTTTTTTGTGGCCTTTGCATGAAAATCAAAAATAAAGAAAAGATTTTCATACTACCTCGGGATGTTATAGTCGTCAAATTTTTCGAAGCGTTTTTTTTTTTCGTTTCATAAATTTTTTTTTTCTGTCTTGCTCAAAAATCACAACAAAAATAAAAACCAAAAATCCGTAAGAAATTCTCAGATTCTCCGAAACTAAAGTCGAAATTTGAAATGTTTTTTTGAATTACAAAATTTTTCCGTATAAACCAAAAAAAACCAACCAAAAAAAAATAAAATAAAGTCAAGAGCATAGCAATGGAACAACACGAATCGAATGCTGATACAGCACTAATAATGCGACAATTTAAGCAACAAATTGCATTAGCCAATGCTCAAGAATTATTAACAAGCATCAGCTGCAAATGCTTTGAGAAATGTGTAACACAGCCAGGTGATCGTCTCAGTGGATATGAAAGAAATTGCATAAATATGTGCATGGATCGTTATCTTGATTCTTATCGTCTCTGTGCATATACCTATGGCCATCGATTGCGACGTGAGCAGCAAAGTCGTTAAACAAGTCTCAGAGAGAGAGAGAGAGAGAGAGAGCAGCAATTGACATTATTGAAAGTTATGCAGCAGAAAGAGCAAGAGAGAAGAAAAGAGTATAATGATTAATGGAAATTAATATATCAATGTGTGTGTCACAGTGCTGCAGCAACAGGAAATTAACAACATCAAGAGATTAATAGTTCATAAACTTTAATAAAACAAAATAAAGCAAAACCTACTCCAACATTCTACCAGACATATATAATAATTATTTAACATCTGCATGTACATATATATATATATTTTTTTTTTTAGCTTTTTTTCTCCCCCTTTCTTCTCTTGCTCTTTTCACTCAACATATTTTTTTTTCTTCTATTTTTTTTTTTTGGTATGTTGCCTTCTGTTGAATGGTGTCCTTTGAATAGAGTTCATTCGCATTAGTGCCAGCAGTTTGCATTTGCAGCAGGCGCAGGATGCGCGTTTGTCCTCGTTGTGGTCATAAGTGAACGCGCGCGTCTGTGTGTATGTGTGTGTGTGTGTGTGTGCGCTGAGGTTGAGTTCACTGTAGTTTCCGCTAGGTTTCAGACCTCTTTGTCTGCCCTCATGTTGAATGACCAGCACTACCACTTGCTCTCTCTCTCTCTCTCTCTCTCTCATTCTCTCTCTCACTCTCTCTTTCGCGCTTTTTCTAACTTTCCTTTCGCTTTGCTTTTTAACTAACTGCCAAACTGCCGCTGCTGCTGTTGCTGTTGCTATTGCTGCTGCAGTTGCATTTACATTTGTTGGCTTGTTGCATGTGGCATGCTGCGCTTGCTTGCATGTTGCATGCTGCATGCATTGAATGAGTAATGTGATTATGCATAAATTCTATTTACATGGCAACACGTAATGAACATTTTATCACAATGCTGCGGCGGCATCCAATGCCCAAAAAACCAATGCGAGGGCAGTTCTTAATATTATTTTTTTTTCAATGCCAGCTCAATGAAACTTGATATTATCTATGCACATAAGCTGTATATAAGTGCGAATCGGTCGGATCGGAGCAGAATATCATAGAGCTGCCAGAGGAATAATCAGCCGAAAATTAAATTTTTTTTTTTTCTCAGACTGCAAGTGCAAAATATCTTCAGGCCGCCGCAGAAAACTTTGCTGTCTTAATTTTCATTTTTTTTTATAAATTTTTTTTATTATAAATTTGATATTTTCATATGCGATTTGTCATATAATAATAAATAAAGATTAACTGTAAATTAGCATAGCTTTTCAATTTATGATTATCGAAATGTAAACCTAATGAAATGTAAAAATATTTACAGCAGCTGCTGTTGCTCTTGATGCTGCTTCTCATTTGCTATCAGCTAAATTTTAAATGCAAATGTAAAACTAAAAAGCTAAAAGCTGTTTCAAAAATTTTAAATAAATTTGAATGCATAGAGTATTGCTCTCTTTCACTCTTTCTCTCTCTTTGTCTCTCTCTCTCTTTTGTGTATGTCAATCAACATAAGCTAATAATAATAATAATAATGAATAAATGAATGAATGAATAATGAGCGCAACAATGTGTAAAATGTAATAAAAATAAAAAAAAAAAAAAATCAATTTATAATAATTTATTTATTAATTTGATTTTATTATATTTACAGAGAAAATTAACATAATTTTTTTTTTTAATTTTAGTACAACAAAAAAAAATAAATAAAAATAAAATAAAATGTAGCACGAGACGACGGTTGCATGCGCGCACAACAAAAAAGTCAACGATGGACACATATATGAACGAGCGACGAGTATGACAAAATGTTAATTCCTGATGAATTT
Source organism: Zaprionus obscuricornis (assembly GCA_037044475.1). NCBI lineage: Eukaryota > Metazoa > Arthropoda > Insecta > Diptera > Drosophilidae > Zaprionus > Zaprionus obscuricornis. Next base: position 3,565 of record JBAMBR010002792.1, read on the forward strand.
GCGCCGGCCGGGAATCGAACCCGGATCTGCTGTTTGGGACACAACCATGCTGGCCACTACACCACCGGCGCTGTACGTTGCAATCAGGCCAAAATGCTAGCAAAATGCAGCAAAAATAAGGCAAAAGGTAAAGTGGGCGGCAATTGGCAAAGCATTGGGTATGCGATAAACATACGAAGTCACTTAACGACGATGACGACAATGATGACGATGAGAAAGACGATGAGTTCCAAGACCGAAGTGTACTACGAGTCTGTTGTCAGTGCAGTAACGAAAAAAGTTGAAGAGAGAAAGAGAGAGAGAAAGTATGAAGAGATGTGTGTGTGTGTGTGTGTGTGTGTGAATTGCACATGCATCGAATCAAATGGCTATGGACAGCTGCTTGTGGCACCATCATCAACAGCAACAGCAATAGCAGCAGCAGCAGCTTTTGTTGTTGATTGCATTCACTCTCAACGCTGAACATGCATCGACTGCATCTCATATATTGTCTATGTATGTGTGTCTCTTTCTCTCTCTCTCTCTCTGTGTCTATAAATCAACACAGCTGCAGAATTTTTGATATGACCCATAAGTAGAGCAAGAGAGACCGAGGAGTAGCGCATGATGTTAATGCAGAATTGTAATGCACTTGGTTGAGTTTTAGCTGTTGCTGCTGCTGCTGCTGCTGCTGTTGCTGCTGTTGCTGTGTGCTGCATTGCTGCTGAAAATTTTTGGCATTTTTGTCTGTTTTGGTTTTTTCGGTTGGCCTTGCATTAAGTCGAACAAAAGCCAAGCTGCTTTTGCTTAGATTACGTATTACGCATACGCCATGTTCTACACAGCTCTTGCCATTCATTTTTTTTTTTACTGTTGTTTTTTTGTTTTTTTTTTTTGCCAGTTCACTTTGCTTAGCAACGTGCTGGCATTGTACTTCATAACATTCACTCACAGTGAGTGAGTGAGTGATATGCAAAAGAGTCTGCACTGAGAACAACAACAAGTACAGTGGGAACAGTATAGTGAGAACAGTTTGAAGGCATATGCAAAAGCAAAGCAAAAGGTGCCACAAAAAAGCGCAAAATGAATATTAAATTTTTGCAAAGCAGCCAACATGAATCCATATATGAAATGGGCACAACTTGTGGCATGGCGCCACGTTACATTGTGCCACACAAACACACACGCAGAGAGAGAGAGAGAGAGAGAGAGTAAGAGTTGAAAAGGGCCACAGATTGAATGTAAGTATGGCGGGTGGCATGAGGCAAGCGTATTGCATACTGAGCCCGCATTTACATATGTATATGCCACAATATTTAAATGACGGGGGCATGAGTTGGCATAAGTGGCAAGTGGCATGGGGCAAACGAGTGTCGAGAGTTTTCATGCAGCTGTTAAATGAGAAGATTAACAAAAAAAAAAAAAAAAAAAAATAACGAACGAAACAATGAATAAAATAATGAAGGTGGAGGTGAAGATGAAGATGAAGGTGGATGGAGATGGGGAAGGGGATGTCATTTGCGGACAACGTGGAATTATCGATATACATACATATATCGAATTGTATTGAGTTGCGATTAACATGAGCTAAATGTCAAAAGTTTTTAATTAATGAAATTAATTATGGCAACAAAACGACAATGAAATAGATGAAAGGAGAAGAGGGAGAGTGACAGAGACAGAGACAGAGAGAGAGAGAAGAAGAAGAGAGAGAGTGAGAGAGGGAGTTGGAAAGAGGGAGTGAAATAATGAAGAGTGTGATGAAAGTAGAAGGGCGAATGGTATGGGAAGTGAACATAAAGTGAACATGCTGGGAGATGAAGCTGATGATGAGAGAGAGAGGAAGAGAGAGAGAAAGAGAAAGAGAAAGAGAAAGAGAAAGAGAAAGAGAAAGAGAAAGAGTAGAGAGAGAAGAAGAGAGTTAAAGGAAGAGAAAGAATGAAGAAAATAAAAGTAATATGTGGAAGGGAGACAAAGGCAACGAGAGAGAGAGAGAGAGAGATTGGCTAAGAGGAAGGCAGTGAGAAAAAACATTGCAAGTTCAAAGTAGGAGGGAAAGATACATAGTAAGAGAAAGAGAAATAGAAAGAGAATGATTATGAGAATGAGATAGAAAAAAAGTGTGAGAAATAAGGCTAGAGAAGGAAAGAGATTGGAAAGCTCTGAATGAAATTCGATGACAGACAAACATCTGGAGTAAGAGGAAGAAAAGGTGGAAGCAGAGGCAATGGGAGAAAGGGTAGAGTAGGGAAAGCAAAGAAAGAAAGAGAGAGAGAGAGTGGGGGGCGGAGGAAAGAGAGCCAGAGCCAGGATGTATAAGAGGGTTGAAATCAGGGATAGACTGAAAGGAGAGCAGAGAGAGAGAGAGAGAGAGAGAGAGAGACAGAGAGATAGAGAGAAATTGAGGATGGCAAAGAGAGAGGGAGATATAGACAGAGAAATATATGAGAGAGAGTGAGACAGAGCCTATGAGTGAGAAAGAGAGAGAGAGAGAGAAATTGAGGATGGCAAAGAGAGAGCGAGAGAGGGAGTCAAATTGAGGATGGATGGAAAAGAGAGGGAGTAACAGAGAGGGAGAGAGAGAGAGAGGGAGACAGACTATATACTCTATAAAGACAGAAAGACAACGACAAAGATAATGGAGAAAATTGGAAAGGAGATGATTGAGGAAGGCAAAGAGAGATAAAGAAAGAGAAAGACAGAGATCGGAAATAATAGTGCGTAAAAAATTGAAAATCAGAAAAAAGTTAAGATAGTAGGAAAAAGAAAAAGTGAGAGAGCGATAGAGTGACACAGAGAGAGAGAGAGAGAGAGAGAGAGAGGGATATAAAGATAGATAGACTAAAGACTCTCAGTAAACACTCTCAAAGACAGCGGCAGATATTTTAAATTGCAGTTTCAAATACTTTTTGGGGGGGGGCGACATTGTCGAAAGTCTTGCTGAAAGTTTTCCTTGCCTCATGCCTCATGCCACTTGTCAATTGTCTTGTGTCTTGTGTCTTTTGGCTTATGCTTTACCTCTATCTTTCTCGTATTCTCTCTCTCTCTCACTCTCTCTCCCTCTCTTTGTCTCTATAAAAGTCTCTTTCTATGTGTACATGTCGCTGCTCACTGCTTGCGATTTTGTTTGTCAGTTGTGGAATGAGGTAAAGTTCTCATCCATTTTCCCCTTGCCCCTCATATATGACATGGCATATGGCATTGTTTTCAAAATGATTTGCGGTTCTAATTTTTCGCACACACACACACAGAGACACACACACACACAGACAGACAGAGAGACTCATACATAGAACATATACACATACGTGCTGAGCTGCAAAAAGTTATGCATTGTTGCCATACTTAGTTCTCATGCCACATGCCTCATGTGCCTCATGCCCCATGTGCCTTATGCCTCATGCCTCATGTGCCTCTTGCAACGTTCTTGCCGTCATCATCATCGTTGTCTTTTCTAGCCTTACTTTATTTTTGTGGCTTCTTCTTGCACTCGCTTCTCTCTCTTTCTCTTCATCTCCCTCACTTTTTTTGTCTCTTTCTATATCCTCGCTTCAGGCAAAACGCAAGGCAAGTTGTCCGTTTGCGAGACAAAACTATGCAGCAAGTAAAATGCCACCGCAAACCGCATGCAGCCTCCGACTATTGCAACTGCTTCTGCTGCTATTGCTGTTGCTGTTGCTGTTGCTGTTGCTGCTGCTGCCTCTGCCTCTGGCTCTGCTGTTGCTGCTGCTGCTACTGCTGCTCCTTTGGCTGCCTGTTTTTCTTGTCCTGATCATTTTATGTTGCATAAGCTGAGACGCCAAAAAACAAAGCAAAGCTCGCTCGGTTCAACATTTCAACTGCTCGGAAATTTATTCATACGTTTTACTCCCCTCTACACACTCCTCCCTTCCTTCCTTCCTTCCTTCACCTGCCTTCTGCTGTCTTGCTCTGTCTCACTCTGCCAGCTGTAGCTGCCTCATATTTGCCTTTTTCTGTCTATAACTCTATCTATCTCTTTCTCTCTGTCTCTTTTACTCTCTCTATATCTCATTCTCTCTCTCTCATTCTTTCTCACTCTGTATTTATACTCAGTTTCTTCTCCCTTTCTCTCTCCTTCCCTCTGTTTCTTTCCCTCTCTCTTTCTCTCTCTTTCACTTTCTCTTGCCGTCTCTCATTTTCTTACACTTCTTGTTCTGCCGTTTGTCTTTGCTTATTTGAGTTGCAGTCTTGCTTATTCTTGCTCATTTTTTTTTTTTTTTTTTGCTGTTGCCTCTGCTGTGGCAGCTTCTTCTTCAGTTTTCTTGTACTTCTTCAACTGTTTGTGTTGCCACAACACACAGATGAATCTAAGTCTTTTGGCAAAAGTGACACCAAAAAGTTTTGCATGCAGCGCGCTGCCTCATCATATATGTAATGTAAATTCTTAATTGCAACTTGCAACATGCATGTTGCAGCTGTGTGATAAAAATTGTTTTGCCAAAAACATCAATTCTAAATGTTGCATGTCGCTTGCTCTTTGAATATTTAATGGCTACACTAGACACGCTGCATAGTTGCAAGTTGCATGATGTAAGTTGCAAGTGCGCCCCATTGACTTGCCACATCATTCGCAACGCCTTGAAAATCAATTAAAATTTGTCATTTTTTTTTTTGCTAAATTTATCAACCTGGCTACAAAACGTGCATCTGCAACTGGACACGAAAATTGTGCAAGAAAAATAAAATTCTTCTCTAACTTCTCTCTCTCTATCTCTCTCTGTCTTATTCTATTTCTCACTGTTTTTCTTCAAAGACTTTCTTCAACTTCATCTCCTGCTTCATCTTCATCTTTATACTTTTGCATGCTGCCTCTTTGAGTGCATCAATTACGAGGAGGCCAACTTTGTTGCAACTGCAACTGAAAGTTGCACCATAGTCGACTCTGTAACTTAGGCAGCAACAGTGAGAGCAGTGAGAGGCAACGAGCCCAAAGTTGACAAATTTTTACAACAGCAAAAGTTGAGGTAAGTTGAGTACAAAAGTTACAAGTTTTCACTATACACAGTGACGGAGAGAGAGAGACAGCGAGAGAGGCATGCATTGCAAACTATTTACACTAACACACACACACACACACATACACACACGCTCACCCACTAAGACATACAATATCACCTTACGCATGCCACACACAACCGACAAAAGGCGTCAATGATTCGTTAACTCTTCAGCAGTTGATCAACATTTTTAATTGTTTTATAAAATTATTTAAAGACTTTTTCTTGCAAATTTTGCATTTTGTTTCTTCTTCAAAAAAAAAATATTGCAAAGTTTTTCTTCTTTTTTTTATATATATCAAAATTGTCACAAATTTGTCAAATTTATGAATTTCCTTTTTATAATTCTTACAAAAGTTACAAAATTTTAAAAATTATAAAGTTTATAAAACTTGCAAATAAGTTAAAGAAAATTTTACTTCATTTGTGTGAAGCTTAAAATAAAACATTAATTTTATTTTTTGTAAAGAAAAATTCCAATAAAAATATTTTTGAATTTTTTAAAAATAATTTGTGACTGTGTAATGCTAACAGTGCTTGCTATTAATTGCTGTGCGCCTGGTATTTCAGATTAAAAATCCATTTAATTTTCCATTTTAGACTCTGAAATGAAATTTCTGGAATTTTTTTTTGGCAATAACAGAAATTGAAATTCATATTAAATGTCACTGAAATATTTAATTTTCATTCATTAAATAAAATAAAATTATATTAAATTACATTTATTTCCTATAATTGAAAACCAATTTTATTTTTTTTTTTTTATCAAATATTTATTTTATAATTTGTAATTAGTGTTAAATATTTTATTGCTGTGTGAATTTATACCAAAATATTATTAATAGCAGTATTTGTTTTTAAAATTAAAAAATATTTTTTACATTGTTGTATTTTTATTTTTAGAAATTTATTTTGATTAAATTAAATTTGCTAAAAGTATTCTAAAAATTTATTTTGTAATTATAATTTTTATTTTTTTTTTAAATTGGAAGAAAGAAAATTTGTAAAAATATTTATTTTCGAGTTACATAAAATATTTGTTTCTAATTTTTTTTAGCAACTGTTTTGTGTGTTTTATTTTTGGTGCAATATTTTCTTTATAAGTCAAAATGAGTAAAAAGTATGTCACAGTATTATTATTAGGAATTAGTATTAGGAATTTTGTTTTATTTTAGTTTTTTGTTAAATCAATTTTAATTAAATTAAATTTAAAAATATAATTTTAAAAATTTGTAATTATAAGTTTTTTTTTTATTTTATTTTAAAAGTTTATATATCTTTTATAAGCTGAAAAATATTTTTAAATTTTTATTTTGAGTTTCATTTCTAATTCTTTAAAATATATTTAAATTAAATTTTATTTGAAAAATGTATTTTTTAAAAATATATTTATAAATAGAATTTTATTTTTATTAAAGGAAATTGAAATATATTTTTCTATATTATATTTTGAATTTCTATAACATTTATAGTAAAAGTTTTTCAGTTTTATGCATTTTAGAAATAACTTAAAATATTTGAATAATTTTTTGATATTGCTGACGACACTTTTGTCGCCTGCACAGATTGCGTATGAAAAGAAAAGCAGAAGAAGAAGGTGAAGAAAATATATATATATATATATATATATACATGTATGTATATATCTATATATTTTTTTCAAGAATTTCTCAATGGCTGCAGCTGAGGCAGAGACTGTGACTTGCGGCAGTTGTCGTTGCCTTTGCGTTTGTATTTTCCACTGCTGGTGCAGCTGTTGCTTGCTTAAACGTGTCGCTGGCATTTCAACTTAATTTACGTGCAGCAGCACACGGAAATCAGTGCAGCAGGCGTGGCACAGCGGGGCGTTCGCTGACTGCAGTTTGTTTTGCAAATTTTGCAAATGTTATGCGGCAGCACTTTACGCTGACTAAATCACAGTAGTTGCAGTTGCAGTTGCAGTTGTTGCTGTAGCTGTAGCTGCCTGCTTTGCGGTATTTTTGGCGGATGAAGCAGCAACTGGCAATTGCTGTTGCTGTGAGCAAGAGAAAGCAACGCAGATTGAAAAGATGGCAGAGAGCATGATGACTGAAGGGAGTGGAGAAAGAGGAGTTAAATGAGGCGAGGGTGGAGATGAGGTAGGAGTGACTGGTGTCTATTGGCCTTGATTTATTTGGGCCATGCGCCAAACGCATGTTAACAAGCGACATACGACACACAGGACACACAGGACACTCTGGACGCAGGACACACGACACCCAGTATACACACAATATATAGTATGAATATATAGCATATATAGCACACATAGGACACACATGGAATGTTGCACAAAAACGTTTTCTAAGGGGACACATTTTCATCTAGTTTTCTGGTCAATTTTCCCAAAATTGGCCCACAAAAGTAGGCAATGGTATTTTTTTTTATATTTATATTTATTTTCTCTATCACATTTGCTGCTGCTTAATGGCCGCAAATTAAAGACTTGCCATGCGTATGTATGTGTGTGTTTGTGTGTGTGTGTGTGTGTGTGTTGGCTGCCAACATTCATTAATCGCCGCAAATGTCAGCGTACAGATTTGCCATACGCAGCACACAGGTAGAGAAAGAGAGAGAGAGCGAGTGAGAAAGCGCGAGCGAAAGAGTGAGCGAGCATGAGTGAGAGAGAGTGTGTGAGAGACAACAACAAGAATTGCAAAAAATAAATAACAAAAATGTTGGCGAGGCACGTAAAGCGACAGCGACAGCAGCAACAACAGCAACAGCAACGGCAACAGCGACAGCGACAGTGGGAAAACTTTTCAGCCACGAAAATTGCACATAAAACTTAATTAGTTTTTTCTTTTGTTTGTTGCAGTTGACGCTTCAATGTTGTTGTTGTTGTTGTTGTTGTTGTTGTTGTTGTTGTTGTTGTTGCTACTGCTGTTGCTGTTGCTGCGAGTAGTTCGTGCCGCTTGGTCATTTTTATCATTTGCACTTAATTAATTAAGTTGTAAGGTTTTTATTGCCCAACAACAACAATAAGAACAACAACAACAACAAACTTACACACGCTAGCAACATATAGTTGTTTGTCTCGTTGTTGCTGTTGCTGCTGCTGTTGTGGCTTTTGCTGCTGTTGCTGTTGCTGTTGCTGTAGCTGCTGCTCTTGCTATTGCTTTCCATGCAAAGTTGAGCTCCATTTGTCCAATGTGAAAACAAATATTTGTTGTTGAAACGCAACGTAACTAACTCAACTCAACAACAGCAACAACAATAGCAAACAACAAAGTGAACGTTACGTATGAGTTCTCTCTTTCTCTCTCTCTCTCTCTCTCTCTCTCTCTCTCTCTGTGTAATTGTAAGTGAACTTTGCTGCTGCTGCTGCTACAGCAAAGAGACTCAAAAGGCAAAGCAAAGGCAGTTGAAGAGGCAGCAGAACAGAGAGAGAGAGAAAGAGAGAGAAAGGGACAAAGAGTAAGAATATGTGTAAGAGAATGGGACAAAGCTAAAGTTCAACTGCAGCTTAAAAAAAAAACAAAAAAAACAAAAAGAGCAAAGGGAAAAATGCATTTAAAACGCATAAGCAACAGTAGCAACAACAAAAGCAAAAGTAACAGCAGTAGCAACATCAACAGTAGCAGCAAAAGGAGTAGAAGCAGCAGCGACACTAGAAGCAGCAGCAGCAGTAGAAGCAGCAGCGACACTAGAAGCAGCAGCTGCTTGCCTCGCCAGATAGTAGCACAAACGGATGTTGACATGGCAACTAACTAACAACAGCAACAAGAGCAACAACAGCAACATAAAGATTTGTTAGCTGTTTTTGAGTTTTCTCTCTATATATGTCAGCCACAAAGAGAGATTAAAAACAACAACAACAATAACTACAGCAGCAGCAGCAGTAGTAGAAGCAACAGCAGCAACCACTAGAAACAAAAACAATTTGTTTTTATTTTGTTTAAATTTTTACTAATTAAATTCAACACATTTTCTAATTACTATATGAAACAAACAAATTAAAAATAGTTGACAATGTGAACAAATTGCTGCAACATTGCTGCAAGCTACTGCTCAAATTTATAATTTGTTGAAAATGTGCAGCTTGTTTTAAGTGTTAAAGTATTTCAAAGCTACAAAAAAAAACCAAAAAAAAAAAAAACAAAATCGCAGCTAGAAATTATATAAACAATTTTTAAATGTAAATTTAAATAAATATAAATAAATATAAATAAATATAAATAAATATAAATAAATATAAATAAATATAAATAAATATAAATAAATATAAATAAATATAAATAAATATAAATAAATATAAATAAATATAAATAAATATAAATAAATATAAATAAATATAAATAAATATAAATAAATATAAATAAATATAAATAAATATAAATAAATATAAATAAATATAAATAAGTATAAATAAATATAAATAAATATAAATAAATATAAATAAATATAAATAAATATAAATAAATATAAATAAATATAAATAAATATAAATAAATATAAATAAATATAAATAAATATAAATAAATATAAATAAATATAAATAAATATAAATAAGTATAAATAAATATAAATAAATATAAATAAATATAAATAAATATAAATAAATATAAATAAATATAAATAAATATAAATAAATATAAATAAATATAAATAAATATAAATAAATATAAATAAATATAAATAAATATAAATAAATATAAATAAATATAAATAAATATAAATAAATATAAATAAATATAAATAAATATAAATAAATATAAATAAATATAAATAAATATAAATAAATATAAATAAATATAAATAAATATAAATAAATATAAATAAATATAAATAAATATAAATAAATATAAATAAATAAATATAAATCTAACAACAAATCGAATAAAATTATAAATAAACAATTAATACATAATAATACTAAATTCAATATTCCATGTGCTTATTTTAAATGTAAAAGTATTGGAAAACTACCAAAAAAAAAAATTAAAAAAAGAAACATCTAGAAATTAAAAAAATATATATATAATTGTAATTTAAATATCAAAAAAAAAAAAATAAATAAATAAAATATATAATTATAAATATAATTTAATAAATAAAATTTAAAAAGAAATGAATTTTAATTTTTAAATTTTAGATAATTATAATTAATAATTATTGAATAGAATTTACTTTAGCTAGTGCTGACTGTATGTTGACTGTAATTGCGCATTGTAATCAATTCTATGTAAAAGTTTTTAATGAACCATGAGAATATTTGCTAGTTTACATCTGCGGCGAGTTTCATAAATAATTTGATATTCTGTTAGTTATGTTTGAAAAGTCTTTCCCTCTCTCTCTCTCTCTCTCTCTCTCTCTCGATATCTCTGTCTCACTTTAGCAGTTACGCGGCAAGTTCATCTTGTTGCTTTCAAAACTAATTTCAAGCAAATTGCACAATTTCTGCACCTGTTTTTCACATGTCAGTTGCAAGTTGCTCGTTGCCCAGTTGCCCAACTGCCAGCTGCCACTTGCCACTTCCACAGTTGCCACTTGCCAGTTGCCAGTTGTGAGTTGTGCCTTCATGTTGCTGCCTTCATGTGTCCTTAAGGTCTTTGCTGGACTCGTAAAAGTGAAGCACGTGTCAGCACTGGTTGATTATGGTCTGTAATTGGATTGTGAGGCAAGTTGCGAAAGTGTACCGCAAATACACACACATACACACACACATATACACAGAGAGAGAGAGAGAGAGAGACATATATATATATATATATATATATAAGTATGTTTATCAAGTTTGAGAAAATGCTTTTTGGGTCTGTTTATAAAAATCGCCGTTTGCCGCATAAAAATTAATAGTCTGACGCCCAAAAAGGGGGCATGGCCTGCCACTGTGAGACAAGTATGCGTAATATCAATAAAATTAAGCCGATGGGCATGACTTGACAATATGAATGAAAGAGACAGTGAGAGATAGAAAGAGAGAGAGAGAGAGAGAGAGCAAGTGGGAGCTGTGGGAGTTGTAGCAATCATAAAACGCAACAGCGACTGTGCCACAACAATAAGCTGAAAGCCTCTTACATGTATTTTTATGCGCACCTCGTTCCAATCGTTCTACTACCGCGAGCTTGCCACTTCAATCTTTGCTTTTGCCACAACGACGACTGCCAACATTATGAAACACTACTCCCCGGCCCCTACACATTCGTTGACTTCCCAGCTATAGCACGCATACACCTGGCAGCTGGCAGCGTCGCCATGTCGCCGTGTCGCCTAATGCGACTTGAAAAGTCAACGACATCCGATGTTGTCGCTGCGTCGTTGCGTTGCCGTCCGTCGGCTGCGTCGACTACAGCTACAGCTACAGCTTCAGTTTCAGTTTCAGCTTTAGCCGCAGCTTCAGCTTTGGCATCTAAATGCGGCGCGTCATTGTTTTGCCGTTCAAAACACACACACACACACACACACACACATAAACTCGCTCTCTCTCTGTCTCTCTCTCACACACACATGCAAACATAACAACTACCGAATGGCTGTGAGCTTAGAACGTTCAAAGTTGAAAGGTGCAACGTTGTTGTTGTTGTTGCTATTGCTGCTGCTGCTGTTGTTGCTGTTGTTGCCGCGTCGAGTGCTGCTTAAATATGAAAAACTAACTCGTAGCTGCTTTTCACATTTTCCTGCACTTGACACTAAATTCACTTTGGCCAAGTAGGTGCTCCGTGCACTTCAAGCGCACTTTCGCTTGGCAATGGCAATAACAACAATATTAACAACAACAACAATAACAACAACAAAAGCAACAGCGACAGCAACAACAACAACAACAACAAAAACAATAACAGCAACAGCAGCGGCAATAGCCAGCACAACAACAGCAGCAACAGCAACAACAACAACAACAAAATGCAGGCTTAACCAACACTCAACACTACTACTACACTGAGAGAAATACAAGTTCTTTATTTCTGCTTCACTTTAAAAATATTAAAAAAAAAACAAAATAATTTACAAAAAAAAAAAAATTATTAATAAAATAAAAACAAAGCAAGAAACGACAAAAAGAAACATTTTATGTGCTGAAAGTATTTCTACTCTTCAACGAACAATTTTTTGACCGATCGTACCTATAGTCCCTATATGATATAGTTGTAAAATTCATAATGTCGCTAAACTTAAGATATTGTAAGTTTCAGCTGAAGACTTAGGCTACAAAGTTTTTCATACGAAAACTTAATATTCGACCGATTGATCCTATAACTGCTATCATATAGCTGTACGAGACAGATTTAAATCTAATTTAGCCAACATATATAAATCCACAGAAAGTTGAAAATATATAAATGCATATAAATGCATATAAATATATATATATTCCAGGAAATTAAAGACAAAATCGATCTTTACTAACATATGATATAGAATTTCTTCTAAGACTCCAAGAGTTTGAATTTTTTGCTAAAAACAAAAATCAATTTGCTTTTTAATAATAATTTTAATTAAGGAATTTACACACATTTTTTTTTTTTTTAATATTTTATAAAAAAATTAAATATTTTATAAAAAAAAAAATTTCTTTATGAAAAAAAAATTGAAATTTTTGTTACCACTAGAAGTGCAAAAAATATGTAGATTATGTCAAGGCTAAACATGCCAAAATCAGCTAATTTTCCGTATGAAATATCAGGTGAACAGATACCATATATTTCAGACAGCAAGCTGCTGCATAGCAGACTAAGCTTTGCCTATATTGCAATATGTTAAATGTATCGTTGATTTTCAAACAAAAATTTGTAGAAATTTGCTATTAAAATATTTACTATATGTTTTTTAAGCTGAACAAATATTTACTGAAATTTATTAATTTTATATTTTTTTGCAGCCTACTTAAAAATCGTTGCTGTTTAAAATGCAATAATATTTGTAAAAAAAAAAAAAAAAAAAGAATGAAGTAATTTGCTTGCATTTCTCTCAGTGCATTCGTATACAGTCGACAGTCTGCAGTCTGCAGTCTGTTGGCACACTCAGCCACATCACACTTACACATCACATATGTGTGTTTGTGCTGTATGCTGAGCTTTAGCTTTAGCTTCACTACCTGCCACCACACCCACAATGCAGGTGCTCATTCTGTCTCTCTCTACATACACACACACATAAACAGTAGCTGACTTCGTTCGCTGGCTGACTGGCTGACTGGCTGGCTGGCAGAATGTACATGGCTCGTATATTTATTTTATTACTTAAATAAATTACAAAATGGTTGTCGGTTAACCAAAGCCAAATGGCCATCTCGTTGCCAGTTTTCCCTAGTTTACTCACATAGCCCACAGCCCACAGCCCAGAGCCCACCTCTCCATCTACTACTTCTGCACTTGTCGCCCTCGAGCTGTAGTCCTTGCTAAGGATCTTAGCGCATAATATATATTGTTGCGAGCGCATAGTAAAGTGTGTAGCACGCATAGTTATAGCATAATATATTGTTACTGTTGTTGCTGATGTTGTTATTATTATTGTTGTTGTTGTTGTTGTTGTTGCATTAGAGTTGAGCATAGTATAGAGCAAAAATAGTAGCTGTAACTCGACAAGTGCCACAGCCAGTGTTGCTTAAGTTAAACATGTTCACATCAATTGTATTTCTAGCAGCTATCTCTCTATCTCTATCTCTCTCTCTCTCACTCTCTATTTCTTGAAACTGAAAGTGATGCGTTGCTATATTTTCTACTTACTTTTGTTATCATTGCTTCATATTAGAAAACTTACCTTTAAGCATCTGTAAGTTTGTAAAATATCTTGGTAATAATTTTAGTAGCATATCAAGAACTTAGCTCAACATCCCGAGTTACATAATCTGAGTGTCATTTAATTCCTTTTCTTCATATTGGTGTCTAATTTTCCAGTCATCAAAAGCTTGGAGTATATCCATTATACATGTAGGAGAATCATTTTATAGAGGTTCCATGAACAGAACAGCAAATTCTGTTCGCTTTCTCGACGCTTCTCAAACAGTCTCAAAAAACGCAAAAAATTCTCTACATCGAAGAATTTCGTTATACGACGAAATCTAATAGGTCTATCGGCGTACCTTTCAATCTCATTAGACAGTGTCCTACAAGCAGAACTCACTCAGCAGTAGAATGCATATCTCTTCCTTTCAATTTCTGCAGCTATGCTTATTTGTATTGTTGCGTTCATTATGTAAAGCACCGCAATATTTGCCGGTCAATATGCTACGGTGGTACGACACTCTCCTACAAAAGTATATGCCACGGCGCTATTACGTATATTATCCTATTAGTACATCTATTTCTTCAACTACTATTTATCTACTATTCATATATTCCTTTCGTACCTTTAGTCCCATCCCATCAATCATATTAATATTACCAATCCCTTGAGTCCTACAAATCCCATTAGTCTCATTAGTTCCATTATTTCTATCAATCGCATAAATCCCATCTATTCCATTTACTCTATGTATCCCATCTATTTCAACTATTGCATCTATCCCATCAATCACAGCAATTCCACATATTCCATAAGTCCGAAAAATCTTCCAAGTCTCATCAATACTATTAGTATCACCAATCGCAGCATTTCCCTGTATTACATAAATCCCATTTATTCCATATATCACTTATATTACATATATCCCATATATCCTATGTATCCTATGTATCCTATCTCTCCAATTAAAGCACAAATATCTGCAATTTTATATGCTGCAATATAGATAGCTTCGAGATCATCTCAATTTTCCTAAAAAGCTTCAACTCTTTTCTTATATACATTTTCAATTAAATTCATTAACTTCTGATACTTACTCTCCAAAGTCCTGAAAGCCAAGAATCAATAGAAAAAAATAAAACACATTTTTTTTTTAGATTGGTTTTCAATTCTTACGTATTTCTATTTACAAATTAATTGAATTCACATTTTGTTTATGTTTTGTTATGTTCTTTTTTTTCTTCTTCTTTTTGTTACTCATTTTCATCAGTTTTTCTTTAGTTTATTAGAATTGCTTATAAATTTTCGACACATTTATTGTTATTATTATTATTTTGTTTAAGTATAATCTGAACTGTATTTCGATTGTAAATGTATGTGTAGTATAATTATATATATATGTATTTGTATCTGTATTTGTATTTGTATTTGTATTTGTATTTGTATTTCTATTTTTTTTATTGTATTGAAAACCCTCCAGTTGATTAGATTATGTTTATAAAGATGCAAATCAGATATATGTATATATCTTATGTGGAAACTATTGCATCCGATTATTTCTATTGATCTATCGGTTAGCTAAAGATTGTTTCCACTTATTGGTAGTGCTGCTCACTTGCCGTAGTTCTGCCTTGGATAGCTGGCTGAACCACCAGAGGAATAATCACTGCCACTAGAGCCACTACGTGATGAAGGATTCTCACTGAAAAGTCCGCCAAAGTTTTTGGAGTTTAGGATTTCGCCAAGCGCACCACCTTGTGAAGAACCACCACCACCACCGGCACCAGAGAGTAGACTGCCAAGGAAACTGCTGGCACCACCACCACCACCAGAATTGCTGCCGCCACCACCACCAGCACCAGATAATACGGAACCAAGTAGTCCGCCAAGTAGATTACTGCCCGATGATCCTGAAGAGCTGCCACCACCACCGCCACCGCTATAGCCACCACTTGGCTGATAGGCAGCATTACCACCAGATGGATTATTGTTTGCACCGCCGCCCTGCAACTGTTTAGTTAATTGGCCTGCAATGATACCGGAAACTGCTTGAGTTACGGCCGGATTCGAAAAGAAATTGGAGAAGAATCCGCCCTGTTTGTCCTTTGGCTTCTGGCCGCCATTTCCGCCATTTTCATAGCCTGGAGCGGGCGGTGTATAACCGGGTGTCGGTTGATAGCCACCCTGTGGATTATAGCCACCCTGTGGATTGTAGCCACCCTGTGGATTGTAACCGCCTTGTGGATTATAACCACCTTGTGGATTATAACCGCCTTGTGGATTGTAGCCATTATATGGATTATATCCACCTGGAGCACCGCCACCGCCACTGCCACCGCCATTGTTGTTGTTGTTGTTGTTATTGGGAAGCGTAGGATAAAGACTATGACCACCAGCCGAGAAGCCATTACCATATCCACCAGCACTGCCACCGCCACCGCCATTGTAACCACCAGCTCCTGCGCCACCCTGATTGGCATCTGCCGCCGGCAACGGCGCACTTGGCTCATTCGGTGCGAATGAATTATGCGTTTCACCATGGCTCACTTAACCCGCCAGCGTAATCAGCAGAGGCGTTTGGCAGCACAGTTAGCAGCGCAGCAAAAGCAATGAATGTTAGCCACAACAAAAAAGCGTTTGATATAACAGAAAAAAATTAAACATAAAAAAAATGGGAGGAAAAAAAAAAGAAAACAGAAAAAAAAAACACAAAAAGCATTTAGATAAAATTACAACAACAAATAGAACAAAAAAATAAATGAAATCAAAGCAAAGAAATATTTGGTTATAAATGATAAACAACAAAGAGTTGGAATTCAAGAGGAAAAAAAAAATGGAGGCGGGAATGCGTGGCATGGAGGGTCTTGGGTATGAGTTTAAATTTGGGTTTTTTGGTTTTCGGGTTTTTTTTTTAGTTTTTTTTTTTTTCTTTTGATTTTGGGAAATTGTTTACTTAGCTTAAATTTCATTACAGTTGCTCGTTTCATGTTTTTTTTTTT
The DNA here is from genome assembly GCA_037044475.1 of Zaprionus obscuricornis. Taxonomy (NCBI): domain Eukaryota; kingdom Metazoa; phylum Arthropoda; class Insecta; order Diptera; family Drosophilidae; genus Zaprionus; species Zaprionus obscuricornis. The sequence goes on from JBAMBR010002792.1 coordinate 20,246, forward strand.
GTTTTTCTTTCTTTTTTTTTTTGGTTTTGATTAACATTTTATGCAATATGCTTCTACTATCGATAATTATCGTTATCGTTATCATTATATCGAAATAATATATGTATGTCGTATGAATATTATATGTATGTATAATTATTGTTTTCATCGATATCGTTAGCGATTTATAGTTAATGACAACATTACGATTGTCGCATCGTTATCGTTATCGTTATCGATATCGATATTATCATTATTATTATCATTAATCGGTAATGCAACATTTAAATTCTACACAACTTTGAGTTTGATTTCGTTTTTCTTCGCTTTGTTTTTTTTTCTCGTTATTTTTTTAGTATATTTGTAATATTTTTTAGTATTTTTTAGTATTTTTTTAGTATTTTTTTTAGTATTTTTTTTTTAGTATTTTTTAAATATTTAAATTTATTTTATTTATCGCTTAGTTCATATAAGTCTTCTCTGCCGTTTGGATTAGTAAATTGTTTTTTTTTTTTTTTTTTTTTTTGTAATGCTTTCGAAATATTTATAACTATATAAGATGTATATCAGTTATATTATATATATATAGTATATATGTATATAGCATATATATTCATGTATACGTACGTATTATATACTTATAAATGCAAATGCTATGTACAACGCTCAGCTATGTATCATATCATTATCATTATCATTATCATACTCAGAGAGTTAAGAGGCTGTATACGTATTCTGAATTCTTATACTTCAACTGCTTCATCATCTAGTTCTACTACTGCTGCGATTTTAACTAACATTAATTTAATGAATATTATTGAATACCTTTGAATACCAACTATGACTAAATACATTCATAATTATTTTTATTATTATTATTGATCGAGTAAATGTGTATATCGATATATCGATTAGTTTAGCATGCAAATCATTTCGTATATTTATTTTTTTTTTTCTGTTTTCAGTTTCGTTTTCGGTTTTGGTTTCTCATGCGCCAGTTATGAATATTTAGTGTATTCATATTCGTATATTTGTTTTATGATAAATATTTTATTCAGTACGTACAAAAAAACAAAAAAAAAAAAAAAAACAAATGCATTTTGTTAGTTCGATTTAATACTGTTTTCATGGCAGTTTTTAGTTGGGCTTCATTCAAATTGATGTCTATGTATGTATCTGTGTGTGTTGAAATAAAAGTTAAGAAATAAAAGTTGAATAATAACAATGCTGTGAATGCTGCACGGACGGAGTAAATATCTTTTGCTGCTGCTTCTTCTTCTTCTTCTTCTCTTCTCTTGTTATTACTGTTGCTGTTACTGTTGTTCTTCTCGATTTACGATTTTCAATTTTCAGTTTTTTTTTCAGTATTTTACGTTCATCATTTTATTATTTTCATTTTTTTTATTTGATTCGCAAATAAATTCACATGTTTCACAAAGAAAAATTGTGTGTAATGAAACCAATAAAAAAAAATATATATATAGTATATATATATAGTATATGTATATGTAAAACACACAAAATCATAATAATAAAAAGTTAATTGCTCGTCTAGCCAATACCCTGCATATAAATATTTTTTATTATATTTATATTTTTTCATTTTTATATTTTTTGTTTTTACATACTTGTGAAATTTTTGTGAAAATGTTTCAATTACTTTTCAATTTCAATTTCAGCATCAAATTACAGGGTATACAACTATGAATAATTTAACATTTGGTTTTTGTGCATCAATAATAAATAAAACAAACAAACAACAAAAAAAAGATTTGAATATCTTTTCTCTTTTAATTCTCGTTGCCAATTTATAAAAGAATCAAAATATATAAATTTAAAAGAAAAAATAAAAACCATTTTTTTTTTTATTACATTTTGTTTTTGGCTGCAATTGTTTTTTTTTCTCAATATGTTTGTTTCAATTTGATTTGATTTGATTTTAAGTTTTTTTTTTATTGACATTATTTGGCTTTTGATACGATTTTTATTTTCAGTTTTATTTTTTTTTAGCTGCATTTAAAAATGTATTTTATTTTTTTTTTTTTGCATTTTTTACAATTGTGTTTCTTTCTTTTTTTTTTAATATGTACGTATGAAATTTTAACGCTGCAATTTGATTTCAAGTATTATTTTATAAATTTTTATTTTTTATTTTTTATATAATTAAAAACTATTGCATATCTGTAGACGTAAGTTATTTGCTCATGCTTTTTTTATTTTATTTTATTTATTTATTTTTTTTTTTTTTTTTTTTTTTTTTTTGGTATTCTGATATTACAAAAAAAAAAAAAAATTTTTTTATTCATTACACTTTGTGCATATTTTCAATTTTTTTTTTTAGCATTTTATTTTCGACATTTCTAAATTTTTTTATTTTTATTCTTTTTATTAATATTATTATTATTTTTTTTGCAGTCTAAAAAGCGTCTCGTTATGCACTTTGATTGACATGCGAATATGTATGTTTGTCTGTATATGCTTTGGCTCATGAACAACAACAACAACAACAACAAGAACAGATGCAACAACTATAGCCAATGATAGTAGCAAATGCTTGCGATGAGTTTACCACAAAATTCGTAGCATCAACATAAACAAAAATGAAATTAACATCAACATCAAAGTTGCTATCTAACCGGCACAAACACATGTACATACATGTAGCATCCACTGTGTATATGTATGTGTATGTGTGTGTGTATCTGTACTGGACCAAGGTCTGCGGCTGGCTCGTGCACAGGCAACGGACTAAGCCCGAAATTAAATTCCAATTTAATTGAGCTGCAAAAAAGGCAGAGAAGAGCATATTGAAGAGCATAGAGAGCGCGGAGAGCAGTAGCAATCTTCCTGTGCCGGAACTACTGACTGATAGTTAGACCACACAAATGAACTAACACACACACATATATACATACCTACATGGAGACGCTTACACAAAGCGAAAGAGCACAATATTAAATTGAAATTTCAAGTAAAGAATGTGTAAAAAAAAAAAGAAATGTTACAAATGCAGCTATATAAAGAATATAAAGAAGCTTTTCTATGCAATATATGCACACACACACACACACACATATATATATATATATAGTTTTAATGCATGTGCAATGCCTTTTGCTTGCTGCCTTTGTGACCATTTGTTGTAATTGCGCTTGTTATTCAAATTTAACTTCAATGCAATTTCATTGGCTACACAGAACAGAAGCAATGCACATGCTCTCAGTAAATACTTGCCAATGCCTTTGACATGCGTGTGTGTGTAAGTGAGATAGCAAGTGAATGCACTTTGCAGAGTGACTCTCACAAGCGCGCTCTTGCGCTCAATGTCGCTCAATGTGATCGATCGCATTTTTGCGTAAATTGTAGCCTTCTGCATATGTAAGAGTGAGATGGCAGCATACAAAATCTTTAAATTGTCATTGTGTACTATGGGAAATTTTCATATTTTTGTTGTATTTTTTTTTTATTGTTATAGACACAATTTAGATATTATTCACTGCTGCTTTTTATTGTTTTTGCTCTTGTTGTTTTTGTTGTTGCTGTTGCTGTTTGAGCTTTGCCTTAAAACTAATGCCCAAAAACCAGTTGGTAAAATAAAATATAGAGAGGAAATAACGGGACAAAATCATAAGTAAATGCAAATAAATTTTCTTTTTTTTTTTTGAACATTTTGATCGTCGTCGTCTTTTTTGTTTTTGTTTTTTTTTTTGTATTTTTTTGTTGTTTTTTTTTTTTGTGTCATCGAATTGGTTTCAATAATAGGTTGATGCTGTTATGCTACGGCTGCTGGTGCTGCTGCTGTAGTTTATTACGTGCTGTGACTATTGATGCCACGATTGGCCAACAGCATGACGAGTCCAGTGAGCAATGCGACAAATGGCATATGAATATTGCCACCATTGCGTTGTCCCGCTGCCGATGGATGCGTTTGAGTTTGACGATTATAAGGATTCTGTTGATTTTGATTTTGATACTGTGGCGGCGGTTTATTGTACATGTTCGCATTCTGATGATGGGTCGCATACCCCTGATAGTTGCTACCATATGGCGCCAGACCGCCACCGCCGCCGCCAAGTATACCAATACTTGAGCTTGGCATACCAGCGATACCAGCACCGCCTCCACCAGGCGGTCCACCAGTGCCGGCTGGTCCGCCATAAAATGGTTGTTGTCCAAATACGAACGGTGGATTGTAGGGGTTCACCGGCTGTAGGCCATGCATTGGATATCCAGGATTAAGGACGCTACCTGGATGATTAGGTTGGGGAAATTGTTGAAACGATGGCGCTGATGTTGGTGAATTATATGGAAATATTGGCATATTTGGTATAATTGGCATATGATGCTTGGCACCGAATACATAATGCGGATCAATTCCTGTCGCAGTGGCGCCGGCGGCACCATTAGTATTACCCATGCCCGCCTTATTATTATTATTATTGTTATTATTATTATTGTGATTATTATTATTGTTATTATTGTTGTTGTTGTGCATATTGCCATCGGTATTCATATTTGGTATGCCGCCGACGCCGATGCCGATGCCCATGCCGCTATTGCCATAGCCAATGCCGAGACCATTTTGCATGCCATGACCTTGGCCATGAGCATTGCCACCATTTTGTTTTTGTTGGCCAATCGAAGGTTGCCCTTGATTGCCATTTGGATTATTATTATTATTATTTGGATTATTATTATTATTATTGTTGTTGTTGTTATTATGATTGAAATATGTGTAAGTATTAAGCGTGGGATTTGATGATGCGGGCGCATAAATTTTATTCTCTGGCCCAGTATTCAATGCAGATCCTGTTAGTATTTATACCATACATCATGTTGTAATGCAAGCAAAAATAGTTATAAACGTTTAACAATTAGATAGATAAAGAGAGAGAGAGAGAGAGAAAGGGGGAGAGATTGAGAGTGAGAGAATTGTATTAGTAGTTAACATTTAATTTATTTAGCATTAGCAAATTTACGAAAGCTGCACAAAATTTGCTGCGTTTTTTTTTTTTTTTTTTGTGTATTTCACAGCCATGATGCAATGATATAATATAAGGTCTTCTCGTCGGCATATAGCTCGGATATAACAATTCAGACGACGAGTGAAACAACTGTCGCATGTGTTGATTAACGCTTTAAGCGATGCATAGGACTTAAAATTGCTCAGTGTTTATTCATTATTTTATTTTTAAATAATTTGCAATTTTGCAAAAATTGGCCGCTTTTTTTGTTTTTAAGCAAAAAAAAAAAATACTTTTCTTTAAATTTATTTTTTAAATTTTTTTTTAAATAATTCTCAAATAATTTAGAAGAAAACTTTTCATACAAAAACTCACTTTTTGACCGATCGTTCCTATGGCAGCTATATGTTATAGTAGTCCGAATTGTTATGAGACGTGTATATCCCCATTATATTAAAATTCTGTAAGTTTCAGGTGATCTGGTGATTTTTAAAAACAAAGCAAAAATGCCATTTTCTGCTGATCGTACCTATGGCAGCTCTATGATATAGTAATCCGATCTTGCCGGTATCGATTTATATACAGCTTATAAGCATAAGAAGTATGTGTACCAAGTTTCATTGAGATAGCTTTAAAACTGAAAGACTTGCTTGGGTTGAAACAGACAAATGATCGGACAGACGGATGGACAGATTGATGAACATGTACATTTGGATTCTGCTGCCGATGCTGTTGGGTCTGCCACGCCTACTGTTCAAAACTAATATACAAAGTTTTCATCCATAATGTTATCCTAACTAAACATTTTGGTGATTTCCTAACTTTTTTATCTGCTACAATTTTTTTTTTTTTTTGTTTAAAAATTATAAAATTGCATTTTACATGTGGAAACAAGAGTTAAACAAAAAAATGCCACAAGCTAACATGCACTTCAGTGCCATGAACAATCTGAGAGAGATAGAGGGAGAGAGAGAGAGAGAGAGCTCAAAGCCGATGAGAGCAGCTTGTTATTATTGCATCATGGTCACAGCTAAAGAGTGCACGCTCATCAATTGTTTGTTTGCCAAGTGTCAAAGAGCTAAAGAGCAAGAGTGACAATAGTAAGCAAAAGCAAGGCAAATTTTTAGTGCATGTGTGCATGTATGTGTGAGATTGTGAGTGCGAGTGTGCAATCAGTTTTTTGGGGCTGCTCAATGAATTCAATGAGTGAGAATGTGACAGCACGCGCACAATGGCAATTGGTGATTTCAGTGATGTAATAGAATGCAGAGCCAATGATCGTGACTGATAGTGCGTGTGATTGTGAGTGTGAGTGAAACAGATATATAGTAGTACTATAATAACTCGCGATACATATACAGTGAGCGAGTTTTAATTGTGTTAAGCAGCGCAATATTGCTATGTGTATCTGTGTGTGTGTGTGTTTTATAGCGTGTAGATTTTGTGTGTGTGTGTGTATATATATTCATTTTTTTTCAAGTATTTTTTTAATACTTTTTATTTAGTTTATTATTAATTACTTAAAAACCAAATACCAAAAAAAAAAAAAAATAAAATAACTTGAGAAAAAAATGATAAGCTTAAAAAACGACGATAATAATTATTTCTTTGATCTGTTTATATGTAAGTATATTTATCTGTCTATATAGTTCGTCAGTAATTGTCGGTAAAATTAAAAAAAAAATATATATATATATATTTTAACGAAATTTCTTCATTTATAATATGAACGAAATTTAAAATCAATAAAAATATATAAAAAAATAAAAATAAAAATGAAAAACAAAAAAATAGAAATTAAATACCTGACGGATTAACCGACGGGGATGAGGGATTTGCCTGACTGTTGGATCCACTTTTACGTTTGCATGTCGGATAACTGCCGCAATCCTTGCCATCACGTTGATTATAGCTGCATGAATCGCTCGTTATGATACATTCCTCAGTTGGCAGGCAACCGATATCGCCACAGCCGCGTCCATATTCTAGACGAATTTTCAAAGTCAAAGTAGCGCAAACGATTGTCGATAATGGCGACCGTTGTTTCATTGTTTCAATGTTTCATTGTTGTTGTTGTTTATGAAGTGTTGGTGTTGTGACAAGGGGCCGGAAAGCCAGTGGTATGTTGTTTTTTTTTTTTTTTTTTTTTTGTTGATTGTGGAAAAGTTTCAAAATTTGTATAAAAAAAAAAAAAAATTAAAATAAAAATAAAAATAAAAAAAAAGGAAAAACAATTTTTCAAAATATTTTTGTGATGCATAACGATGATGATCGATGATGTACGAGATACGATGTACGATGTACGATGCATGATAAACGATGTACGATGTACGATGTACGATGTACGATGTACGATATACGATGATCGTTGATGATAGTTTGCGTGATGATAATTTACACAAAACATTTATTACAGTTACATTTATTGGGTTTGGAAAGAGATAGAGCGATAAAGAGAGAAAGAGTAAGATAGTAATAGAAAGGATAGAACAATAAAGAGAAAGAAGGAGTGACAGAGAGAGATAATATGATCTAGTGATCGAGCGAATACTTAGGAAAAAGTTGGAAGGGGAAGAAAGGGAATCGGAGTATGGTAAAAAGTAACGAAATGTAAAAAATGCATGCAAAATATTACGTATACGTACTGGAATAGGCATCCACATAATTGAGCTGCAAGAGTGCTGCAAGCAGCAGCATTAGCGCGAGGCGTGCCACGCCCATTGTTCTTCAATATTTATGTGTATTTGTGATAATAGAAGTAGCTGCAATTGCTTTTGTCGCTGTTATTGCTGTAAGAGAAAGAGAGAGAGAGAGAGAAAAACAAAAAACAAAATTAGACAAAGATAGCAATAGATTTATGTATTTATTTTAGTTATTTGCAAAGAAGTCTGACTAAGCGTGAGCAAAGACTTAGCCAAGTTTATTTATCACATTGACAGCTTGGACTCAAGTTCATTGCGGCTTATATGCGACTGTGATACATGGCACAAGGCAGAGAGGACAGTGGAGCGGGAAGAATGAAGACGCAAGACGCCAAGACCCAATGGCGTCGCATTTGATTTTGCTTCTTTATTTTATTTTTTTTGTTTGTATTTTTGCCGCAGCATTTGGTTTACATGCCACACACTTTATATCTTACATATGTGGCACGCCCACCACCAACATGCGACCGCCCACCGACCATTGCCGAATAAGACACAGTCACAGTCACAGTCTCAGACAGAGACAGAGACAGAGACGTAAACACAGTAAAACTCAGCTGTGCCAACAGTATTTTATTTTTGTTTTCTTGCCACAAAGTGTCGAGGCGCATGTGGCAAATGTGGCGCATGTGGCACATGGCACAAGCCGCAAAAAAAGAAAATTATAATAAAAAAATAATTATCAATATCGATGAAGCTTATTGATAAGCAGCTGCAGTAGCAGCAGCAGCAGCAGTGCAGCTACAGCAGTAAGCAAAAAAAAAAAAAAAAAAAAAAAACTTAAATTATATTTTACTACATTTTAGCCAACAATTTGTGCAGCACTGACGTGTGTTTTTTTTTTTAATTTTTTAATAATTATTAACTATTGAAAAGTAAAAGAAAAATAAAAAAAAAAAAATTTTTTTTTATGCTTAGATTTCATACGAAGTTCAAGTTACATATTTAATTTTATATTATTCATACATTTTTTTATTTTTGTTTTAAAGAAATAAATGCAAATTATTTTGCTTGTTTTAAGTATTTTCTTTTTTTTTAAATAATATTAATGCACATTAGGAATTTCTATCGTTGACACATATAAAACGCTTAAAATGCTTTCATACATTTTTTTTTTTAAATATTTTTTGAAGAATTTTCAAGTTTTTGAATTTGGCAAAATTCAAATTTAAAAAAAAAAATCAAATGTCTCTTAAATTTAATGCAAAAAAAGGAAAAAAAAAAAAAAAAAAAAATTTATACAACTCATCGTTGAATTTGTTTGTTCAGTTTGTGGTCACTGGGGAAGCGGCAAATCTGCAATTTCTGATTTCTGATTCCTCTAAAGCTTTCATCGTTCAACATGTGGCACATAAATTCAATGGCACTCGACAAATGTCGGGGCCGCATTGCCAAAGCAAACAATTTAAAGAACTTTTCCATAATTTTTCAAAAAACTCGGCAAAATGTTTGCAAAGCTGTTTTATAGAGCAGGGAAGCGCAGGAAACGGAAGCGAGCGTAGCAAGTGTAGAGAAGAATGCAGAGGGAGAAGTGCTTAACACGAGGGAATGATGGATTTGCTGTTGCTAAAAATTCATTTCTATATTCAAATTGCCGCAAAAATGACGAAGCAAATTTTCTTTTGCTTCGTTTTGGGCCAAAAGAAGAAAAAAATAAAAAAAAAATGTGAAGAGAAAAAAAAAATGTTGCTTAGCCCTCGAAGGAAATTAATTGAAGAGCAATATTTTTTTTTTTTTTTGCCTTTCGATTTTGGGAATTTACATTTTTGTGTATGTGAGTGTGTGTGTGTGTGTGTGTGTGTTTTTTCTGTTTTCTGTATTATTAATTTTGTATAACATGCAAAGCAGAGAATAAAATGAAGGAATGAGAAGTAGTAGTAGAAGCAGTTTTAGAAAAGGAAATGAAGATAAACAGCAGTAGCGTACGAATTGCTGGGCAAATGAAAACGCATAAATTGAGCGTCGTCTGTCTCGTTGATTTGCGCCATTGCTTCATTTATGCCACAGAAAACAACACAAATAGACAGTCAGAGAGACAGAGAGAGAGAAAGAGAGAGAGAGAGAGAAAGATGAAAAACAGAATATAAAATCGCAAGAGAATGTTGAAAAATTCAGAATACAGAAAATACAGAAAAATACAAAATTCAATCCGATCCGATTCGTTGAGTCTCAGTGAAGTTCAGTTTCGATTCAGTTTCACTTCGGTTTTTGAGGTCTTTCTCTCTCTCTCTCTCTCTCTCTCTATGAAAATGCACACGAATTGGAAAGCCACAGAAACTGACAGACAGATAGACAGACGGGCAGACAGGCCTCAGGGCAGAACTGAAGCTGTAGCTGATGAAATGAAAGATAGAGATGAAAACGTGATGCTTTCTGTTCAAAAGAATATTAAATACTAAATAAATTGAAAATATACATACATACATACATACATACATATATACTAAACAAACACATACAAATACAAATACAATACTGCAAATATTGCTCTGCAAAAATACTAAGAAAACAAAAACAAAAAATATTGAAAAATATATTGCATAAAAAAAACATACAAAAAACTGCAAATATTGCTCTGAAAAATAAAATACTACAAAACTACAAAAAAAAATATTCAATTTTATATAACAAAAAAAAAAAAATACTAAAAATACCAAAAGCATGTAGAATTCTTTGTTTATAACAATGAAGAATACAACTAATAATTAATAAAATTCATTAAAAAATACTGCAAAGATACTAAAAAAGAAAAATACTGTAAAAATGGAAAAAAATGTAAGCTAGCGTACAAAATTACTACAGATATTAGAATGAAGAAATACCACCAAAAATATTAAAAATATACAATATACTAAAAATATACTAAAAAAAATTATAAATATATTTTAAAAAAAATACTAAAAATATACCAAAAAAATACAAAAATACCAAAATACATAAAGAATATTTTGCTCTAAAGCAACAACAAGTTCTACAAATATCGAAACTGAAAACTTCATTAAAAGATACTAAAAATATTATTGTATAAATAATACAGAAAATACTGAATATTGTTGTGCTCTAAAATAATAAAGCATTATTTAACTATTAATTTTATTTAATTAAAAAATTTTTTATTCTTTAAAATTTTTTAGTTTTTTATTATTTATATTTTTTTTTAATTTTAATTTTTTTTCAGTTTCTTATGTTTATTTTTTATTAAATTTTATTGTAAATCGAACTTGAAAGCTTTCTTAAAAATTACTCGAAAAATACTAAGAAGGAAAAAAAAATACTAAAAAATAATACTGAGAAAAAGAATGGCAACGAAATCGTAAAGCATAAAGCTTTATATGATTTATAGTGCAAATAGAAATAAATTGCAGAGTCAGAGAGTTGTTAGATCATCTTTATGTCGTGTCACGAGTGAACACGCAATGCCCCAAAAATTGCAGAAATTGAAGTTGGCAGAAGAAAATAAAGAAGCAGCAAGATGGAGCGAACGGCGCTAGGAGCTAAAGTTTCCAATTGGAGTTGCAGTTCCAGGCATAAAACTGACCAGAACAACAGAGGGGGGTGATGGGGGGTGGTAGGTGGAGAGCATAAAAAAAAATGACACTGAAATGTGTTTCGTCTGTTATTTGTTGCTGTTATTGTTGCTGTTGTTGTTGTTGTTGCTTTCTTATGTCATTGTTTTTGTTGTTGCCTTGCGGCAAAAGCAGCGCACACATCATTTCAGCTGCTGTTGCTGCTGCTCCTGTTGCTATTGTTGCTATGTTTCTGCTGTTTCCCTTCCACTCGACTCGAAATTGTCCATCCTTTCGTGCACATTCCTCTCTCTCTGTTTCACTCTCTTTCACACCCTCTCACACGCTTTCTCTATGTGTGTTTGGGGCATGTCCCGGCCGACGGAAGCCAAAAGTGGAAATGCATGATAAATGACACGAGATTTTGCCTGTGTTTTTTTTTTTTTTTTTTTTTGCTTCTGTTTCATTTTGTTGTTGTTTTTTCTTCATTCTTCTCTGTGAATGTTTTGCTTTCTTCTTTCATTTTTACTGTTTTGTCCTGTTGCCATTTTTTCTCATTTTTTTTTTTTTTTTCATTTGCTGCCCCGCTGGGGGTGTGCGACAGCAGCAACAACAACAACATTAATAACAAAAAAAAGCATTTTTATTTTAAGATACAGTAGTACTGGACGAAAATTGTGAAACGATGACGTCGTAAATGTTTTGTTGCAACATTTCTCTCACATGCTCACTTCCTGTCGCTCTCTCTCTCTCTCTCTCTCTCTCTCTTCCTCTCTCTGTGTGTGTGTTCGTGTGTAGTCAAAGAATCACACAAGAATAAAAATAGCAAAGCAAACTGTCCGCGAAACGGAAGCAGCAACTAAAACAACTGCAAGGGGCGCCAAGCGTCAGTGAACGTAACACAGACACACACACACACACACACACACACACACACATACATGCATGCATAGAGTAGCAGTCGTAAAGTCATCGGCTAGAAAGAAGCTTACAATGCGCTACAGCAGCAAGTAATTTTGCTTCTTCGTATAATTACAAATTGTAGATAAGACAATTAATTAATGAATAAAGTTGCAACTATTATTATTTTATTTTTTTTTTTTGTTTAATTACAACATTTAAAAGCTTTTCGCTTATCGCATTAAGCTCTTGCTTATACTTCTTATTTTCTTATTTTTTGCAATTAATTCTTGCAGTGCAAACTTGAGCAAGCATGTATTATATGCAGCTAGAGTCTCGACAATAAGACATTGCAATATCATAAGTTAGAGCGAGATAGTTATAGTATGCAATTGTAATTGCAAATCAAATGAACGCCAATCAGTGCTTGATCGACATGACAGCTTGAGCCTCGACGATAAGTTAGAGCGAGATAGCTAATCATATGAACGTTGCTCAACCAATCAGCGAGTTGAGCTTTTCATTTCAAGTTAGACTTCATTGCAATTGCAATTATATACGACTAAGTAATACCCGGCACTTTGCAAATTGTGATTGTTACAACTGGTAGATACCCATTAGTGATTGCTTAGCATAAATTAGATTTCAACGAATTGCTGTAGGGTGCACAGGACGCGAGCGCTGCGCAGTGCAGCGCAACAAACGACGCTCTGACATTGCTTGCTCTGGTTCGCGAGGCATAAACCGAAAATTCACACTTGGTTACTTCCTTCATGACTTTGGATATTATTGTGGTTTATGTTAGTGCTGTCACAAGCCGCCACATGCCTCAAGCTTGCCTCATGCCATATAGCGACTCGTACTGCTTGACGCTTGCTGCTTCTACTGCTGCTGCCACTACGGCTTCTACTACTGCTGCTTGCTATTCGCCTAAAGGGAAAACATGGCACACGCCTCAACGCCCGCAAGCTAGCTGCCGCATGTTGCCTGCCGCTGTGTGTGATGTATGACTCCATGAAATGCGATATATTCATGTTAAATTATTTTTGCAAAAAACGAAATATCAAATAAAAAAAAAAAACGCAAAAGCGACAAACGAGAAACGAAACGGAATAGAGAAACGACGCATTGTATGTCTGAAGTCGCTTGCGGATGCGGATGTATATGTGGATGCGAATGTTGAGCTGAGTTCAAAAACTAAACTAAACTAAGCTCTGTGGCAGCCGGGCAGCCATGCTGCCGTGCAGCAGGCAACAAGCAACAACTGGCCTCCCCTTTAAGTTTGCAAAACTTCAAGTAACAACAAAAAAAAAAAACGACAAAGTGGCGCCACTATGTTGCAACTACTGGTACTGCAGTGGCTGTGGCAATGGTAGTGGCAGTGGTAGTGGCAGTGGCAGCTGCATTTGCAATTGAACAAACAATTAAAAGTTTGAAATATTGTGACAGCATTTTTACAGTTAATTGCACAACGAACTTGCCAAAACGCTTGCTCGCCCGTTCGCTTCCTTCGCTTGCTACTCGATTACCACTTGCATATAGTGTGCTGCCCCTTGCAATGTGTCGTCCACCTTCTCCCGCACCGACGGCTGTCCCACGACTTTTGTTCATTCAACTTCAACTTCATTACGTTCAATTCATTTTGAAAACTCAACCTTCATTCAGGCTCTTGCTCCCAACGCCATCGGCAACACTTCTAACCAACAACTCTTTTTGCCGCTCTGCTTTCCACCTACTGCAATTGCAAAAGGTGCAAAAAAAAACAACGGGAAAAAAACAAAAGAATTGAAATATTTTTTTTCTCAACTTTTTTTTTTGTGCAAAATTGTATTTGGTTTTTTTTTCGAGTCAGTTTTGCTGACTGAGTATATTAGCTCGGCAATCGATTATATCGATAATTTTATAATCGATATTTTTTGCTTATCGATAAATTTTGTATGCGATTTGCAAAATTTTTTTTCGATTTTTTACATCGCCATTTTTGAGTATAAATGACATAAGCATTCAATGTTATCGATAAATTATCAATTTGTAAAGTGATCATTTTTTATCGATAAATGTTGTGTTTTGATAAATTTTTTTACTTTGAAATTTTGTGTGCTGTGTATCTCAGCATATTATCGATAAATTGCAACACGATAAGTCGATAAATTATATATCGATAAATTATCGATAAATTTTATATATTACATTTTAATTATTTTCACAGATATTTCAATGAATGTTAGCAAAACTTCAGCTTAACTTTAATAATAATAAAATTCAAAAATTAAGTATACGTAAATATTAAATTTATATTGAAGTTTATAAATTTCAATTACAATTTTACAATATTTATTTTATAAGCGTATCACAAATTCGACTTGACAAAAAGGAAAATATTCCCAGATATATATATATGGTATTTTTTTTTTTTTTTTTGGGGATTCCCCTTGCAGCTATTCATGCGATTGTTAAGTGGCAATTGCTGCAGCAGCTGCAACGCTTGCGGCAGCTGACAAGCTGACAGCCATTTGTCATTAAAAAAGGGAATATGTACGAATAGCGGAGTTTTTAGCAATAAGAGGGCGTGGCAGTTGCACTCGATCTTTGTTTTTTTTATGTATAGTTAGAGTATAGATAGAGTATATGTGTGGCATATGTCGCATCGCATCGCATCACATTGCATCGCATATGTTTTAAGCGCTTTTAATTAGCAAAAAGTAACGCCATGAGTAGAGGGAACAGTGACGGAAGTGAGTATGGTGAGGGAGGAGGGAGTGTCGGGTGTCTGGTAGGTGCCAGTATGCTTTAGCGCTATGTGATGTTATGGCGGATAGCCAACAAAAATTTTGGCTTATTAAATTCCAAGCGAACAAACGAAAGAATGTCAATTCGTGGCCCCAGGCGCACAATTTTTTGTCTATTCCCAGAAAAAGTGAGTAAGTGAGTAAGACAGAGAGGAAGATAGCAAGAGCATGACACAAAAAAAAAAAATAAAAAAAAAAAAAAAACTAAAATGAAAAAGAAAAAGAAAAAGCGAAATCTTTGTCAGGCAGTTAATTAAAAACTACACGGCCAAAGTCTATGTGCATGTCTATGTGTGTGTGTGTGTATGTATTTCTCTCTCTCTCTCTCTTTCTGCCTTTCTACGTGTCTCTGTCTAAGGCTCGAACATAAAGCAAATTGCGAGACAGTCACGTTTTGAGCCACGTTTCATAATTGAAACTTTAGTGGTAAATGCTAAAAGTAATTTTCTTTTTTAAATTTTTTTTTTTTTTTTTTTTTTAACTAACAAAATTGTCAGCAGTCTCTCTAAATATTATAGAGTATTAACTAAGTTACTTATATTTTAAATTGATTTTACATTTACACGTAAACGTTTTGCTTGCCATTAAACTAAAGTTAAGCTTCTTCTTTATGCCTTACTACAGCTTCTTACATATTTTTTTATTTTTCTGCTTTCAACATTTTCTAATAATTTTCAACAAAATTTTTCTAGTAATAAATGTAATTTTTTTTTTTTTGGCTATTACTCTTTGTGTTGCTTATACGTAAGCGTTTTTCTGAAATTTAACATTATATAAAAGTTTTTAATTTATTTCTCAAGTCATTTTTATCAATTCCGTTTTGTGCTGCTTATACGTAAACATTTTGCTTGCTGTTAAAGTCGAAGTAAGCTTTATATCAACTTCTTAAATGTTTTTTTTTTCAAGCATTCAACATTCGATGTAAGCTGTCAAATAATTTATCTTGTAATTAACTTGTTTTCTTTGCCAATTGCTCTTTGTGCTGCTTATACGTAAACGTTCTTCTTCAAATTATACTATAATTAAGTTCAACATATGCTTTACTTTAACTTCTTATAAACTTTTTCATACATTTAACTTAAGCTTGAACTTTGAATTTTTTTTCCACAGCTCTTTTTGTTATCAATTCCGTTTTGTGTTACTTGTACGTAAACGTTTTGTTTGCCGTTTAACTATTATTAAACATTACTTCAACTTTTTACATACTCTGCGCGACATTTAATATTAAATTTAAGCTTTTGATTCATTTTTCAAGTCATTTTCATCAATTGCGCTTTGTGCTGCTTGTACGTAAACGTTTCCCAAAAAAAAAAAAAAAATGGTAGCTATATATCATATTGAGAATTGTTGGAGACAACACAAAGACAAAGAGACAAACTCAATTCAATTGTCACAAAATGTTTTTAATTGATTGCTCAAAGAACTTTTTGCAAGTTGCGTTTGTGACTGCGACAGCGACAGCGACTGGGAATGCGAATGTGGATGCGGATGCGGATGCGTATGTGCGGATGTGAATGCGGATGCGGATATGGCGTTAAATCATCTTCAATGGGATTTATGCAGCTCATGTGACTTGATCCGAGGCACAAATCCGAAACGGAAAGCTTCTAAGACTCTGCCAGGAAATGACAGCATACGGCACAAGGACAAAGAGCATAGAGAGAGAGAGAGAGAGAGAGAGAGAGTGAAAGAGGTAACAACTGTAAAGTTGCAGACGCAGAGAGTAGAATAAACAGCAACAGCAATAGCAGCGACAGCGGCAGCAATGACAATGGCAAACAATTGAATGATGAATTGGCGTCCACTTCGCAGATGAAGCAGTAACAATGGTCTTCACTTTCTCCCTCTCCCTCTCCCTCTCCCTCTCTCTCACTCTCTCACTCTCACTCTCTCTTTTCTTCTGTGCGTGGGAGCCACAACTTGTGCAGCAAATACAGCAACAATATAGACATGCCACCTGACAAAACCAGACTCCGCTGCAGCATCCACTGCTCTCTCCCTCTTTCTCTTTCTATTCCGCTGTCTGCCTTCTTTTTCATTTCCACTTTTATATATTTTTTTGTTCATGCTTCTTTTGCAGTCTGAACTTGTTCCAATGATGGATCTGCTTAATTTAATTGTACAACTGAACGAGACACAACTTCGACTTGTAGCACGAGTTCAACTGCAGCCACATACAACAATTGAAAACACATCAAATATGTATGACAGACCATGGTATTGTTCGAATGCTACGTAAAAGAAGATGATAGAGATGTGAGAAATGATTAAATGATAAAAATGATTATAAAGATGATGGCAGTGATATTGATGATGATCGTCATAATGTTAATGCTAATGCTAATGCTAATGCTAATGCTAATGCTAATTCTAATGCCAGTGCTAATGCTAATGCTAATGCTAATGCTAATTCTAATGCCAGTGCTAATGCTAATGCTAATGCTAATGCTAATGCTAATGCTAATTCTAATTCTAATTCTAATTCTAATTCTAATTCTAATTCTAATTCTAATTCTAATTCTAATTCTAATTCTAATTCTAATGCTAATGCTAATGCTAATGCTAATGCTAATGCTAATGCTAATGTCAATGCTAATGCTAATGCTAATTCTAATGCCAATGCTAATGCTAATGCTAATGCTAATGCTAATGCTAATACTAATGCTAATGCTAATGCTAATACTAATGCTAATGCTAATGCCAATGCTAATGCTAATGTTAATTCTAATGCTAATGCTAATGCTAATGCTAATGCCAATGCTAATGCAAATGCTAATGCTAATGCTAATGCTAATGCTAATGCTAATGCTAATGCTAATGCTAATGCCAATGCTAATACTAATGCCAATGATAATGCTAATGTTAATGCTAATGCTAATGCTAATGCTAATTTCAGCATTAGCGAAAATAATGATAATGATAATGAGAATAATAATGAAATATAAATAAATAGATATAACATTCTGATAATTTCTCTCTCTCTCTCTCTCTGTTAGCGTTTAATACTCTGATCAAATCACATAAATGATGCAAAATTATATATAAATTTCACAGCTTTTACAACACTGTAATGTCAAAATTTTCTATTAAATATTTGCTGCTGGTGTTGTTATTGTTATTGTTGTTGTTGTTTTTTTTTGGCATAAATATTTGTTGACAAATTTTGGTGAACGCTAAAAAAACCACAAAATGTTGTTTGTTATTTGGCAGCAGCAAATACGAAAGAGAGAATTGCAGAGTGAGAGAGAGCAGGGGATGAGGGGACGAAGGGGCTCGCTTAACTTATAAGCGCGACTTGCTAATACTCTGTATAAAAATCGAAATGAATATTAGAGATAGACATGCACCGTCTCTTTCACACTGCTGGGTATATATACACGTGAAGAGAGAGTGAAAGAGAGAGACGGGGGTTTTTTTTTTGCTGTGTGACAGGAAGTGAATTTGAATTTGTGCACTGTCGTTGCGGTAAATGTGGCCAGTTGATGGTTTACCATGCCACGCCCCTTTGCATTTCGCACATACTGCCATAAATTTTACAGTTACATTTTTCAAACGTTGCTCATTTCATATTTTTCGTTGTTGTTGTTGTTGCTGCTACTGTTGTTGTTGTTGTGTATTTAATGCACATTTTGAAAAATATTTATAAATTTATTTGCTCTGAAAAACTTTAATTGGCGCTGCTGCTGCTGCAGTCGACAAAAAGCTAAAACTAAAAAAAAAAAATTCTTTTACATGATTTATGCAAAAGTCGCAAACAATAGGCAGTAGCCAAAGAGCGAGAGAGATAGAGAGAGATAGAGAGAGAGGGAGAAAAACATGACAAAACTCATGTCGAACTCTTGCTGAACTTCATAAAGACTTTATTAGTAAATAAAATGCCATAGAATAAATACTAGATAAACAAGGCTTGCCACTGCTGCTGCTACTGCTGCTGCTGCTGCTGTTGCTGCTTGTGCTGTTGCTGCTGCTGCTGTTGCTGCCGCAAGGCTAACTACTGCAAGTCAAGTCGTCTATGCATGCAAGTCCAAGCCCAGTGCAGCCTTTGTCCAGACAGTTTTTGCTAGTTTCTTTCTTTCTTTTTTTTTGTTGCCCAAGCTCAACTTGTTAGTTAAGCTATGCAACATGCAACACTATTGCCCTCTCTCTCTCTCTCTCTCTCTCTGTTACGCTCTGTCTCTGTCTCTGTCTGTTGCACATCAGTTTTGTAGATGACATTATGCAAATCGCTTGGCAGCTGCGGCTATGCTTTGCAAAGGCAACCGGAATGACGATACGGATGCACACACACACACACACACACAGTGGCAAAGACTTTAAGTGGATTACAAGATGCCAGCAAACGACTAGCTAGCAGCTAGCAAGTTGCAACAAGAAACAGCAACAGCAACAGTATGTTGCAACTGCAACTTGTTAGCAACGGCAGCAAAGTTCAATACTTGCTTGATTTTCGATATGACGACGACGACGATGACGACGACGATGACGAAGGCGAAGGCGAAGGCGTAGACAAACTCGATGAGTGTAAAAATCTTCGACTTTTTCTTCTTCTTCTTCTTCTTCTTCGTCTTTAACTTCTTCTTCTTCATCATCATCATCATCTTTTGCTTATTGTGCAATGTGCGCCCGAGGGCCGACAAATATGTTGTCGCGACATGCACATCGCTATTTTTTTTTTGCCTTATGGCATCGACGGCGGGTTCGTTGTCTGCTCAAGAGTTTGCCGCGTCACACTTTGCCTTCTACTTCTACTCCACTTCTTCCCCCTCCTCCTCCTTCTCCTCCCAATCGTTATTCTTGTTGTTGCTGGCAATTTTATGGATTTTCAATTTGCCGCACGCGGCTGCTTGAGAATTTTGTGTTATTTTTGTGTGTTGCAGTTAGGCGTTTTGGCATAACACATACGCCATGTTAGCCAAGTGCAGATTATGTTTACAGTCAAGTCTATAAACTGTACAAGTTGCAACGATAAGTTTGTTTATAAAATAAGTAAAAGTTATCGTTAACATTAACATTTTAAGTAGAGCAATCGATAAATACCAGAAAACTGCAATGAATATACAATTTATCGATAAATTATATCAAAAAATTAATTGAACATGAATCGAAGTAAAACTCCATTGTATGAAAATGGTTATGTGACATCGATAAACTCATAGTAAATCGATAAATTAACATTAATCGATATGTGTCATCGATATATGCATTAAATGATCGATATATCATAATTACAATTCACTGGGGCAGTGTAAATCGATAAATTATATCTTTTAATCTACAATGTGAAAATCGATAAATCAAATCGATAACTCGGTGATGTGTATAAATCTTTAAATTATTAACAATAAATAGATGTTACATAAATCGATAAATGCAATTAGTAAATTTAACTTAAGTCGATAAATCATATCGATAAATAGGTCGTACGTTAATCGATCGACGATAACGATAAGAATAATTATTCACTTGAATCGCTGCATGCAGCTGAAATTAATTTCTCTAATACATTTTGCTAAAAAATAAATCGATAAATTCTTTTAAAATATTTTTTTATTTTTTTTTTTCTCAATGAACTTTATTTTCTATGTGTAAAATTTTCAATTTTCTTGCAAATTGCAAGAAAGAATTTTTTTTTTGCGAACTGTAATTGAAACTTTTCTCATTGTTTTGCCATTGAAATTGCTGTGACTTTCTCTTCTTCTTCATCTTCTTCTTCATCATCATCTTATTTTTCTTGTCCCTTGTCACTTGCAATTTTTATTTGAAGTTCTTTGTTTTCTTAGCTATTTCATAGTCTTTCTCTTTTAGTCGTTGGCTCTGTTTTTGGTTTATCCTTTAACTAATTTTGCACTCGTTGCACTTGACAAAAACAAAAAAAAAAAAAAAAAAAAAGAAGAAATTATTATTATTTTTTTCTTTGCTTTGCTTTGCTTTGCGTTTTTAGCTAGTTGCAGGGTAAAAATAATAACTTCCGCTTTGACTAAGAAATGAGATGATTAAAGGCAACAACAGTAACAACAGCAACAACAACAACCACAAGAAGTAAAAGAACTGACAAAATGATAGCTGTTAAACTTAACCTCGCTTTCAGTCTCTTTCTCTCTTTCTCTGTCTGCCTCTTGCATCTCTTTCTTGCACTTTGTTCCTAATTTTATTGCTTAAAGCGCTGTAAAGAAATTGTTCGTTTCGCACCAAGCTAAACTTTATTATATTTTACTTACAACAAGAAGTTGCCAAAGAAGAAGACGACGACGACGTCGACGACGAAGAAGAAGTATAGAAAGTATAAAAGGAAAACAGAGCAGAAGTTAAAAGAAGAATAGAAAAAAAAATGTAATAGAAAACAGTAGAAGAAACAGAAGTAGAAGCAGCAGCAGCAGCAGCAGCAGCAACCGTAGCTGGCAACAGCAGTTCTAAAGGCGTTTTTTTTTTTTTTGGTTAGTGGGCGTGGCATTAAGTTATCTATGCGCCGGCAGGCGTCAGGCATAGCTAAACACGCGGCTCACTTAAACAGTTGCCTAAGCATAAAAACACAAAACATTGTAGAACATACGTGGCAACCCTCGCTGGCAAAGTTCAAGACACTGAGCTAATAACTGCAACAACAACAACATGAAAATAATAACAAGAAACTTAACTGCAATTTTTCGCCTCATTTTTTTATGTATGAATGTGTATGTGTCGGTGTGTGTCGGTGTGTGTGTGTGTATATGTAGGTGTGTGTGTGTGTGTGTAAAACAAAACCAATGGGAAAAGCTTCACATCAATTGCATTGCGTATGCTCCCCAAACATCGCTACTCTCTTTCTTTCTCTCTCTCTTCAGCAGCATCATCATCAAGTAAAAAAAAAAAAAAGTAAATATAAAAATAAAATGCCACGCCCTCGCACTATATAGTACGCCCATTGATAGTTTATCCACTCATTCCGAGTCGCTGAAGCGCAACCGGCAAAGTGTGCGGCTTCAACTTTTGTTCAAGTTGATCGAGAAAAACACAAAAAAAAAACCAAAAACGAAAAACGAAAAAACGAAAATAAAAGAAAAATGTGAATAAATCAACTGAAGTATTCAGCATCAACAACAACAACAACATGAAGTTTTATTAAACTGTTGTATGTATATATCTATCTCTCTCTCTTTATATATATATATATATAGCTATTTGTATAGTTAATATTGTAGTCAATGCACATCAAGTGCTTCTCATGTCTAGCACATTGAGAGCTTGAATTATACTAAATCATAAATTAATTCAAGTGCAAATTGTTGTTGTTTTTTTTTGTTTGCAGAATTCTCTCTGCGCAGCACATGATAAATTACAACGTTAAATATTTTTCATATAGCTCTTGAATTTTCTCAATTTTTTTTTTTTTTTTTTTTTGCTTATAATAATACGACAATAATTTGCAATAATTTTACAGCTTCAACAATATTCTTGGCACTGTTTTATAGCTTAGACATCAGATTTTGCATATGTATATATATATAAAAATAAACTATATCGTGTGGCTCTAGTTTATATGGGAAATATATTCGTTGCGTATGCAAATCAAAAAAAAAAATAAATAAAAAATATGTAAGAAAAGTTTAAAACGTAATACAGGAAATTCGAGTAGTTGCGGGTTGATAATTTAGAAAAAAATTTTGAATAAATTTTATTTGGTAAATTGAGGCATAATTTTAATAAATGATCAATTAAAATATTATATATTTATATTTATTTATAATATAATATCAGCATATATTATAATATTATATTTTTGTCATAATAATTATGAGTTGAAAAAAATTAGAGATCAAAAAAAAAAAAACTCAAGAAAAGTAAAACTGCAAAAAAATAATAAATTATAAATTTTTTTTTATTGCAAATTCCTAAAAAATAAAAATTTGTATATTTAAGTTTTTAAGTTTCAAGAAAAGTAAAACTGCAAAAAAATAATAAATTATAAATTTTTTTTTATTGCAAATTCCTAAAAAGTAAAAATTTGTATATTTAAGTTTTTTTTGAAAAATTTCTTTCGAAAAATATTTCATAATAATAATTATTTTATTTACAATTTTTCAAATAAAATTCGTTATTTTTGATTTTTTAATAATAAAAATTAAAAATAAAATATGATTTTTAAATAAAAATGTGAAAAATAAAAATTATTTTTGATTTTTATTATTAAATTAAATTTTTAGAATTAAAAGCAAATTTTTAAATAATTTTTTTAATTTAATTTTACAATAATTTTTTTTATTTTTTCATAATTTTCTCTGACAAAAATGAAAACCGTTATAGTCTCTAATGTTCAGATAGATAGTTGACCAAAAATTTTCGAAAATTCTTGTTAATATTTAAAAAATACTTTAACTACAGTTGATGTATATACTATTAGCAGTATTAAGCCGAGTTCCAATACGCTTCCCCGACTGTTGTTCGACTGTTATTGTTTTGTTGACAGAGGAGCAAACGGCCGAATATTAAGTTTTAGTACAAAAAATCTTTTTTATTTTTCAAATTATCTGCTGGAAACTGACAGTAATATTTCTATTTTTCAGAATCGAAAAATCATATCTATCATATCAAACATCATGGGAAGTATCGTTCCAAAATATATATATATGAGATTTTTGAGCATGCCGTAAAGATGTTTATTTTTTTTCTTTTATTTATTTATCTTCTATTTTTTCTTCTTCTTATTTTCATTTATTGCAGCTAAATATTTAAAATGTAATTATTTTGATTCAAAGTTTGTTTTTTAATATTTTCTACTTTCTCTTCATCTCTTTCTCTCTCTTTTTTTTTCTCTTCTTCTGTCTTAAAATATATATAAATATTAAACCTAGTTTCATTTTTTCATACTTCTTCTTTCTTTCTACTTCCTTCAGTAATTTTACTTTAAATATTTCATTTTCTGTTTTTCTTTCAGTCTTTTTTTTTTTTTGCCTTGCGTGTTGCGTATTTTGTATGTAAGTGTGTGTGTGTGTGTGTGTATGTGTGTCTCGCCAAATACTTGACAGCAAAGAGGCGTTTCGAAGAATTTTAATTTTAATTGAAATTGAAATATTTATGCTGCCACTTGCTACTTGCTAGTTGCCACATTGCCGCAGACGTAAACGTAGACATAGACATAGACACCGGCAATGGCAATGGTAAAAGGCGCAATGGGAAAATTAGATGCTAACATTTTCTCATTGTCGTTTTGTCGTTGCTCGCTTTCAAATTTAATCAAGCGCCAAGTGTAAAACAAAATCTAAACAAAATGTTGCCACTATTTTCTCTCTCTTTCTCTCTCTCTCTCTATATATATATATATATATACATATATATGTGTGTATGTGTGTGTAGTAGCTGAAAATTAATTAAGTTGAGAAAATGTCAACGTAGTCGCTTTTAGCTTGCTTCCTTTACCCCAACATACACACACCTGGCCATGCGTCGCATGGGTGTCGCTTCTCGTCGCGTCGCGTCGCGTTTCTCTTGATTTTTGTTACCTGACATTCGTTTCATTTCATTTCATTTCGTTTCGTTCCGTTTCGTTTACGTTATACGTTACGGTTTTTTTTTTGGCGGTGCCGCCATTTTAAGAGAGTTTGCAATTTGGCTGCTGCTGCCGCTGCTACTGCTACTGCTGCTGCTACTGCTGCGCCAGTGTTGTCAAGTTTGCTGTGTATGCACATGTGTGCCGCGTCACTGAGCATACCCTGTAATTAGTTATTTAGCCAAAGGTGTGGGTGTGCTGTGCAAATGTCTAACATTAGATCAATTTATCAATAATCTGTAGTATTTTAATTTGTTTGCTATTATCGATATATTATCGATATATCGATTTCAAGACTGCAACAAATTTTTGTATACTAATTTATTACTTAGTTTTTCATCTTAATATTAATCTTAATGATATCGATAATACATTAATCGTTAAGTAGATAAAAATAATTTAATCGATTAATAATAATTGATATTATTTAACATTTTTTCCTGCATAATTGATAATATTTATTAATAATAATAAAATTTATCGATAACATAACGTAAATTGCAACCATAATAATCGATATATAAATAATCGATATATTTAACACAATAATCGACATGAAGTACCATGATAGAGGCTACAGTCACAATAGTTGATATACATATACATCACAAGCATCGGTGTATTTACTATAATAATCGATATATATAATATCGATATATATATACAAAAAAATAATCGATATTTATGCTAAAATTATTATTAATCATAATAATCGATATTTGCAGGATAATAATTGTCATACAAAATTCGACATAGTTCTTTAAAACTCGATTAAACATACACAAGAATCGATACATTTACTTATGGTAAATAATCGATATAAAGTTTCATAATAATCGATATATCAATTACAATAAACGATATATTTGATATAATAATAATTAATTTATCATAATAGAATCGATTCGATATCGATAAATGTTAACTATCATAATCGATATATAAATATTTATCATAACAATCAATAAATTTATCGATAAAAATCGATAATATAAATATCTTTTAAAAATTGTCCTATTTGCAATATTTTATTCACAGGATATGCATGCAACGAGCAGATGATAATGACTTTTTGGCCGCTTGTTGAGTTTAACACACACATCGCAAACACACACACACACAAACACAGACACACAAGAACAAGCGCAAACACACACATAGAGACACAAACACAATTTACACATAAACATACACACACACATACACACTGAGACACAAACACATAGTAGAAGGCATACACCTGCAGACACACACGTTATGCTGCCGTCTCGTGATTTAATAACGCGACGCTGCAAATTTTGCGGTTTGAATAGCAGCTAACTTTATTTTATGATAAGTTTATAATGCTACTCGCACACACACACACACACACACACACACACATACATATGCAGCAAATGCAGTTATGGGAATTGCAAAAAGCGAAAAATGAAACAAAAAAAAACAAAAAGAAAATAAAACACACAGAAAATCATATAAAATGAAGCCCATGTGGCGGCAAGCATCTTTCTATTCTTTACCTTCAGCTACTGATTCAGCTGCTGCTGCTGCTGCTGCTGCACTTCTCTCTCTCTCTCTCTCTCTCTCGGTTTACTTCACTCTGCGCACTTTTACTGTTTATGCTATTGTTATACCCTATAATAAATGACTATCGGGTATATGTCATGCAGGTTGCTTTCTTTTTAAGCAGAGTTAAAACTTTGCCTAAATCTCAGCTGCTGTTTGTATTAGCGTTATGAAATTTTGCCTGCAGTTATTTTATATTTTTAATAAATATTAAAAATAAATTTTATATATATTTTTTATAGTTTTATATATAGATCTATATATATGAAAGCTAAAGTATTGTCACGTTGCATATAAGTTCACTTTGAGTTTTTGTTTGTTTTTCTTTTGTTTTCGTTTTCGTTTTCGTTTTTTTTTTTTTTGTGTTAACTTTTGACGGCTCTAAAAATTTGTTAAAATTGCACTAAACTGCAGCAACAGCAGCGCCAGCAGCAGTAGTAGTTGCAACGGTGCCGTGTCTCACATGGGAAATGTCGCTGAATGCGACGTGTGAACGGAAATTATATTAGAAAATTGTTGTTGCCACGTCCCACGGGGCGGATGAACGTTGACTGAGTGCATAAAAGCGTTAAAGTGGCACAGATGGATGCAGTCGCTAGTCGCATACCCGCGAGACTGTCAGCTCTCTATATCTCTATCCTCTCTCTCTCTCTCTCTCTCTCTCTCTGAACTTTTGTATGACTTACAGCAACTGCCAAAGTGCCAGCAATACTAGCAGCAGCAGCAGCAGCATTAGAAAAACCTGAGCAAGAAGTGATGGGTTGAGGCTTAAGGCGTTGGCATTGGTTGCTATGAAAGTAACGGTATACTGTCCATGGCTTCAAAACAAACAATAAGTGAAAATTGTGCAAAATTTTGTATGCAAAACTGTGACATAGCTCGATAGTCACGCACGCATACGAAACATTTTGGGTGTCACTGTGGTTGTGCGGATGCCGAGCGGTCTGTGGGCAAAAGTGTTGATAATGCTGGCTGTTGCTGCCTTTGCTGCTGCCTCAGCTGTCTCAGCTGCTGATGATGATGATGATGATGATGATGATGATAATAATGATGCTGCTGATGTTCACTGACAGATCCTTTGGCGTTTCGCCTTTTGTCCTTTTGTGGCTATGTTCTATGTCTCAGCCTTTGCCTTTTGCCTTTGCCATTTGCCTTTGGCTTTGGCTTTGCCTTTGGCTTGATTTTGTGTGCTGATAGGCGTAAAAAGTCAAATTGTGGCAGCCAATTAACAAGAAACCAAGAGATGACAACCAACACAGTCCCAAGCTACCCCAACCGCTCATCATCCTCCTCCACCTCCTCCCAACAACTAGACTTTCCCAAAGGGGGCACAGCAAGCTACGGGATTGAGGGGCAGCTGTTAAGAAAAGCACAAGTCAAACAAAACGGGGGCAAAAGTGCACACAGAGAGACACACGTAGTGGAAGCAGGCAAGGGTTAACGCTTTGCGGACGTGCCACAATGCTGCATGCGGTATGCGGCATGAGGCATGAGGCATGAGGCATGAGGCATAAAGTGTGTGTGTGCTGCAAGCTCGTTTATAAAGTTGACAAAAAACGTTTGGGCCAGCGATAATCATCTGGCAGTTTTGCGCTATCAGCGACACACACACACACACACACACACACACACAGACACATACACATACACATACACAAAGCGAAAGGAGCCACTGAAGCGTGCCAAAGATGAGCCTCACACACAATGACAAAAAAAAAAGGAAAATGTTGTAAGAGATAGCAATATTAGAGAGAGAGAGAGAGAGAGAGAGGAAGAGAGTGAAAGAAGTGTATGGAAATGTGTAAATGGTAAAGGGAAACTGTGACTTTGAATGGCAGTGGAAATGGACATGGAAATGGGCATGGAAATATCTAAAAAGAAAGAGAAAGAGACAGAGGGAGAGGGAGAGACACAAAGAGAGAGAGACAGAGAGAGTGAGGGACATAGAGAGATAGAGATTGTATGAGAGATTCACTAGCTCGACACTTTTGCCTTTTGTCGTCAACGCGTGTGATGTTGCAATGCAAACGTGATGGGAAGAAGGTGGTGGGGAGGGGGGGCTGAGGGGGGTAAAAGGCCAAACAAAATTTACCCACCAAAAAGATGACTGGCAAAATTTTAAAGCAATAGAGCAACGCGAATGATGTGGAAAGTAAACGAAAAAACGAAAGAAACCAGATAGAAAAAAATCAAGACAGAAATACACACAAAAAAAAAATGAATGGAAGCAGCAGGCAGTGAGCGAGAGAGAGAGAGAGCGAGAGAGAGAGAGATAAAGTAAACTAAAGGCTAAAGAAAGCAAACGCCTCGGAGGCTTGACCTGCTAATGAGTGCATGAGCCTAGCAAGCACAACAAGCAAAAATACATACACACTGTGTGTGTGTCTATGTGCTGCACAGTGACTCGCAATGCAATAAACAAAAAAACGAAAATAAAAATTTGAAAATAATTGAAATTTAAATACATTAAAAAATAAAATATATGAAATACAATTTTTTATATTTTTTATATACATAAATAATTTATAATTAAATATTTTGAATTTTATATTTTCTTTCAATATAATATTTATTTATATAATATAAAATATTATAATATTAATATAAATATGTTTAATTCTTTCATTGTTTCATTTTATTTGTGTTTACAATTTGTTTTAAATAAAATTATTTTTTAATTTTTTTTTAGTTTTTTTTTTTTTAATTTAATTAATTTAATTTATTTTCTTTTTATTTATTTTATTTTTATTTATTTTATTTTTATTTCAATTAAATTTTTTTGACTTTATTTTCTTTTTTCTTAATTATTTATTTAATTAATTAAATTTATTTAATTTTTGTTTTTTTTTTATTTTATTTTTTATTTTGTCAAATTTTTAAATAAAATATGATTTTATTTTATATATTTTTTTGTTATTTTGTTTAACAAAATTTAATTTGATTTTATTTCTATTTTATGTTAATTATTTTTTATTTTAAACTTAATTAAATTATTTTATATTTTTATATATATTTTTTATTTTATTTTGTTTTTTTTTTTATTATTTTGATCTATTCATAGATTTAATTTTTCTAATTTTATTTTTATGATTAATCTATTTTTATTTATATGTTATTTTTATTTTTTTGATCTTTTTTATTTCCGATTTTTTTTACATTTATTGCCCAGCTTTCGTCACACTGTGCGAGGGTCGCAATAGGCACAAGGCCAAGCAGTAAACAATGGCAAAAGCGAAGAAAAAAAAATAATAATGTAGTGCAAACTGCAGCGAAAAATGAATGCAACATGCAACAAGAGCAACAGCAACAGCAACAACAACAACAACAACGGGAATAACAACGGGAACAACAAGAGGATTGAAAGTAGGCTACGCAAGAAGAGGAAAATGAAGCGCATAAAAAATAGAAAAAAATGAAGGAAAAAAATGAAATTGGCATTAGTATCGGATAACAAAGGAAGTTAACAAAGCAAGTTAACAAAGCAGCTGCTGAAGGCCTGAAAACCTGAAGAGCTGAAAACTAATGAACTGCACTCAGCGTTATCCTGTCTCTGAGCATATTACACTTGCAGTATGCAATAATAATAATGGAGTGCGAGACAGAGAGAGAGAGAGAGAGAGTGTGGGAGTGATTATTTACAGAAAGAGAGAGAGAGAGAGAGAGAGAGAGTAAGTGAAAGTGAGAATGAGACTAACAGAGAGAAAGAGTGGGAGAGATAAAGAGTGAGAGAGGGAAAGTGTAAGAGAGAGAGAGAGAGAGAGAGATAGGTAGATAATTATAGAGATAGATAGATAGAGAAAGAGGTAGAGAGAGGTGAATGAATCAGAGAATCAGAAAAAGAGAGTATGAAAAAAATTAGAGTGAGACACAACGTATAGAGAAAGAGAGGAATGGAGATACAGATATAGAGAAACATAGAAATAGTGTGAGAGATATTAAGAGAAATAAAGAGGAAGGTTGGGAGAGAGACATAGAAAGACAAACAGAAACAAAATAATGATTGAGGTTATGTGAAAGAGAGAAAGAGAATAAGAATGAGAAAGAGGAAGAGAAAGAGAAAGAGAAAGAGAAAGAGAAAGAGAAAGAGAAAGAGAAAGAGAAAGAGAAAGAGAAAGAGAAAGAGAAAGAGAAAGAGAAAGAGAGAGAGAGAGAGAGAGAGAAGAAAGAAAGAGAAAGAGAAGGAGAAAGAGAAAGAAAAAGAAAAAGAGAAAGGGAAAGGGAAAGAGAAAGAGAAAGAGAAAGAGAAAGAGAATAAGAATGAAAAGAGAAAGAAAAAGAGAAAGAGAAAGAGAGAAGAGAAAGAGAAAGAAAAGAGAAAGAGAAAGAGAAACAGAAAAAAAAACAAGAAAAAGAGAAAGAGAAAATGAAAGAAAACGAGAAAGAACGAGAAAAAAAGATAGAACAGAAAGAAGAAAGAGAGAGAGAGAAAGAGTAAATAAAGTTCGAGTAATCCAGTTAGAACGAGTGAAAGAGAGACAGAGAAAGAGAGATAGAAAAAGATAGAAAGAGAGATAGAGAGAGAGATAGAGAGAGAGAGAGAAAGCATCAATGGCCATTGCGACAATGTTTCAATTAAATTTTTTATTTAAACTTTCAGTTTTGTGCACAAATGTTGCGCATGAAATTTTCAAGTGCAACACTTGCGGCAAGTGTTTTGGCACATTTTGTTGGCCATTTTGTTGAACAAATATGAAATGGGGAAAAACAAAATATAAAACACAAAATATACAAAATACAAATGCAAAATGTGTTGCTAATTGCCATCGCCTATTGCTCCATTAGGTTGCTTTAGGCAGTCGCTGGCGTTAGCATACTCTGCCTCTGTCTCTGTCTCTGTCTCTGCCTCTGTTTCTGCCTCTGTCTCTGCCTCTGTCTCTGCCTCTACCACTGCCCCTGCCATGCTTAATGCTTAAAGCAAATGGAAAACAAAGCACTTGTGGTTTTTATAGGCCAAAACTCTTACCCTTTTCCCTTATTCCCTCATTCCACCTGACCGCCTGCTATTTGTCTGCTTCTGACAGTCTGTCGTCTGATTAAGAACTTATTTTAAGGACTTGTTACAAATCAAACGGAAAACACACATCAACAACAACAACAGCAGCAAAAACAACAAAAAAAGAGTAGCGTAAAATTAAATTTTGTGCAGATAATGATGAGGCCAAAAGCAGCAGGCAGACAAATTGAAATGCACAAGCACACAAAGCATATGACAGAAAGAGAGAGAGCGCGACAGAGCAAGAGCGAGAGGAAAGCTAGAAAATTTTGTGCAGTTGAAATCGCATCATATATCTTTCAGTCAACAGCAGCTGCCAACACACAAAGACACTGAGAATTGGAACAGTAAAGAGCGAGAGCAAGAGAGAGATGGCTATAGCAAGAGCGAGAAAGTTAATTCAAAGCACTTGCACTCGTCTTTTCATTTTTTTTTTTTGTTTTTTGTTTTTTTTTTGTGTTTTTTGTTCTTTTCCCAAACTCGAACTCTGCATGCTCATTTAACTCTTTATAACACACCATACCATGCCCCGTACCCCACTCCACCACATTGCTTCTTCTGCAGCCTATATGTTTGTCTCTTTCATTCTTTTAGGGCATTCGTTGCAATTAAATGAGCGCACAAAAGTATGCAATGCGAAATGGGTAAAATAAAAATGGCAAAATGCTCGACGCACAAAAGTATGCAATGGAAAAATAGCAAATAGCAAATGGCAAATGGCAAATGCTGTAAACAAAATGCCGCACAGCAAGAGACATGAACTTAAATTGAACACACACACACACAGAGAGACAGACACACACTCAAAGGCAACAAGAGACAGTAAGACAGAGACAGAAACAGGGAGGCGAGGCAATGGCAAGTGGCGAGACACTTTGCAGCGTAAAGTAAGGCAACAAAAAAAAAAACATGAGTGCAAGCTTTGCTTTACATGAAAAAAAGAAGAAAAAATATATATATCTGTATATATACGTCTGTTCGTAGTCAAAGTTTGTGGCACGTGCCACACAAGTCATAGTTACAGCATGTGTAATGCATTGCACTACGTTTGCTCAACACCTGCAATGTGCTACCTCTCTCTTTCACTCTCTATATCTCTCTCTATCTGTGTGCCTCTCTCTCTGTCTTCGTCTTTGTCTCTTTCTTTTTCTTTGTCTTTGCTGCATGTACGATATGTTTCTTGCTACTGCCAATTGCCAGCTGCAATTCCAATTGCAACTCCAATTCCAATTGGAATTGAAAGTGATAATTTCATTTCGTGCACTAAGCATATCTATCTATCTCTCTCTCTCTCTCTTTCTCTCGTTCTCTTTCTCTGTTAACTTTAGCATATTGCTAACATAGCATAAGCTTGGCCAGTGCAACGAAATGCTTAGACATAAGAATATGCATAAAATATACACATAGCAAAATTTCTTTTAATTATTAAATTAATTTAATTATTAATAATTTTCATAAATATGTTTAGATTTCAGTTTTAAATATTGATTTTTAATTTATTTCAAATTTTTGCATGTCGAAAAAAATAATAAAAATACATTTTTAGTTCAAGTTAATTTCTTTCAGTGTACATATGACTTTATGGTGCTGAATTATATAAATTATTTAAATTTAAATTGTTTATTCAAATTTATTTCAAGTGTTTTGCATGTCAAAAAATAAATATAATAATAAAAAAATAAATAAAAAATAAAATGTATAATTTAACTTAATTTCTCTCAGTGTACATATGGAGTGGAATGGAGTATTATTTCATTTTAAAATATTTTTTATTTATTTATATTAATTTTTTTTCTTCAATTTTCACAGTGTACAGATGACTTTATGAATTATAATAGAATTATTATGAAGAATTACTTAATTTATTTTCCACTTTTTTGCTTGTTGCAAAATAATTGAAATAATTTTTTCTAGTGCAAGTCAATTTCTGTCAGTGCATATATGACTTTATAGAAAACAGACAAAATCAGGTTAAACACACAATCAACGGCGCACACAAGCAGCAATTCACATTCCCAAGTGGGGGGCACAAATGTATATATGCTGCTTGGTTGCCCTATGTCAATGTCTATGTGGGAGTATGCCATGGGGAAGAGTGCAAGGAGGGAAGAAGGGCTTGAAATCGTTTGCTGTGGCGTTAAACCAAAGCCAAACTCAATTGGGTCATAATTGCATTACGAACGCGCCAAACGCAAATGAGTCACAAACGTAAACGTTAACGTAAACGTAAACGGAACAAACAGCACTTGAAGCTCAGTACAGCTCATAGCTCTAATGGCATGGCCGTAACCGTAACGGATAATCGGTAAGCGGTAATCGGTAATCAGTAATCAGTAATCAGTAACTGTTAACTGTTAACTGGCAGCTGATTAAAAGCAACAGCTAAAGCCTGTCAGTTTGTCATGTGCAATTTCAAGTGCAATTGCGTTGCATAAGCAAATTATATTTTTGACATAAACAAGACAACTATACGACAAGTCTGCTCAACTTGTAGATACTCTGTAATATCATATTTTACATATGAGCTGCTACAACATTTTTATACAAATTGACCGACATATTGACAGATTTACTAGAAGTTTTGCTGCGAGCTTTGAAGCTGCTAAATATTTGTAAATTACAAGTTTAAAGTCACATAAAAATTTGTAAATTCATTGAGCTTCCCATTAATCAGCAATATTTTATGTAAATTTAAGTTTAAGTTTAATGAATAATTTAATTAATTAATTAAATTATATAATTTCTATAGTAATTTAAGTTAAATGTAATTCATAAATTTTAATATTTAATTTAAATAGAATTAAATTAATTTATATTTAAATAATTTAATTGAATTTTACTTTTTATTTTTAATATTTAGTTTTAATTTTTAGTTTTATTTTCTATTTATTTCTTTTTCTTTTAAATTTTATTTTATTTTATTATATTTTAATTATTTCACTTCATTTAATTTTATCTAATTATATTTAGTTATATTTAATTTTATTTAATTTTATTAAATTGTAATTAATTTTATTAAATTATATTTAATTTTATTGAATTATATTAAATTTTATTTAATTTAAATTAGTTTTATTTAATTTTATTTAATTTTAATTAATTTTAATTAATTTTATTTCGTTTTATTTAATTTTTATTTAATTTTATTTAATTTTTTTAATTTTATTTAATTTTTATTTAAATTTATTTAATTTTTATTTAATTATATTTAATTTAATTTAATTTTTATTTAATTTTATTTAATTTTATTTAATTTTATTTAATTTTATTTAATTATATTTAATTTAATTTAATTTTTATTTAATTTTATTTAATTTTATTTAATTTTATTTAATTTTATTTAATTTTTTTTTTATTTTTAATGTGCAACGCATTAAAATTATAAGAAAAAACAAAATCGAAAGAAAATGTTGCATGTTTCTCATATTTTAGCTTTAAATGTAATCAAATATTTATTTACTCTAGAAACGAGGCGAAAAATGTTACGGCTTCAATGATTTTTTTAGTGTTTCGCTTTGCCAGTTGGCTTTCTGTTTGATGTGTGTGCTCTAAGTATGCGAATACACACACACACACATACACACACATATGTATTCTATGGCCACTGGGGTGCAAATGCAGTCAGTCGTTAAAACAGACGTGAATTGAAGGCAGAGAAAAAGAAATTGTAGAGAAATGAGTATGAGATGAGAGAGAACGAGAGAGAGAGAGAGAGTGAGAGAGTGAGATGAGTGAGACGTGGATAGCAAACGCATTTAATGAGCCCCACACGGCCAACATGTTAATTTCAGTTTGAAAATGCAGTCGTACGGCATAATAACATCAGCTCAGCTCCGGGATTTATTGTGCATGTCACAGAGAAAACTGTGTGTGTGTGTGTGTGTGTGTGTGTGGGAGCGAGCGAGAGAGAGAGCGAGAGAGTGATTATTTGCATATAATTCGTCAGCGTGGTAAATTTGCTGTAATTTTTAATTGCCTTCTGCGGCATTACGATGCAACGATCGCAATGTTTCAACGCTATACCCCAAAGAATAATATAGCTTCCCTTCTCTATCTGCCACTCTATCTCTTTCTCTCTCTTTGTATCTTTGTTCATTTGCTGTCACTGTCAGTCTAATTTCCATTACTTCTTTTACTAGTATTTGTGTTTTTTGTTTTTTTTTTTTAGCTGCGTTCATTCATCGAGAGTTGCGCCAACATAAATCAAGACGCTGACGAGGCGTCAAAGGCAGCGACTGACAGACAGCGAGTCGCCAAATGTTGCCCACATTCCGGTCAACAAACAGCACACGGACGACATGGATATGGATATGTGAATACAGACGGGATACGAGTATGAGCCACGATAACTGTGCTGGACAGCAACCAGGAAGACAAGAACAGTAGCAGCAGCAGCAGCAGAAGCAGCAGTACCAGAAGCAGAAGCACTTCATAACTGGACGTTTTTGGCTAAATCGCATACATTTTAAATGCCAAGACAAAGTTCTGCCACATGCGAGTTGTGGCAAATGGGCAGCAATAATAACAACAACAACAACAACAACAACAACAAATGAAGAGCAGAGAAAGAGCTAGAGAGACATATATATATATATATGTGTGTGTGTGTGTGTGTGTGTTAGTAGTTGAAACTGTGGCACTGCCTGCCATTGCGATAACAACAATGACGCCTTTGGCCATTGGACATTGGACATTTAGACATGTGGACATGTGGACATTGGTTGTCGTCTTGTTGGATCGCTCTTTGGGGCAAAATAAATTACCATAATTTAGGGGTAATTCAGTGCCAGCGGCAGAGCCACCAACAAAAACCAACAAAAAAAAAAAACAAAATAAGAAGAAAAACTCTAAAGCAGCAGCAAAACAGCAACAACAACAACAACAACAACGTTGACAAAGCCAACCAGTAGTTGGTGGTGAAGTTATGGGGGAGGGCGGTGTACTATATATAGGTTAGAACTGGTAACTGGTAGTAGCTGGCGACTGGTAGAACTGGGCAATGGGATTTTCGATGTCGTCGTCTTCCAAGTCTTAAGTGGACATGAAACATGCACGACCAGCCAGAATGATGTGTGTATTTTGTAACTAGGTCTATACCCTGTAACGCTCATAATACACTCAATGGGCATATATATATACATATATATAAATTTATAAAAATAATTCTTGCAATAAATTCTCAAATATATTTTACATATAATTTTCATTACATTTTTCTATGTTTTCGATAAATTATTAATAAATTCTTTATAAAATTTCGATAAATATTTTCTAAATTTCTGATAAGCTAATAATAATTTCTCTATAGATTTTCAATAATTTCACAATAATATCTCGATAAATGCTCGATAATTTATCGATAAGTGATAAAAATAAATATTCAATAAGTTCCACATAAAGCGTTGATAAAGTATTTGCACATTATTAATGTTTTCGATAAGTTATCGAAAATTATACGATAAATTATCGATAAATTTGTAATGATATATCGATAAATACTCAAAAAATTCTTTTCTTAATTTCCTACAAATTTTCAATTTTCTATGCATTTTATTTTTTTTCTCTTTATTACTTTCTCTCCATATATTCTCCTTAAGTCTCCTCCATTCTCCTTAAATTCTCTTCACAAATTTTTTATATTTTTCTATAATTTTATTAATTTCTAGAAATTAACTATATATGCTCTAAAAATTTGTTAAAAATATCATTGAAATTTTTTTTATAAATTCTCAATCTTTATGATGTCTCTAAATTATCTATATCCCTCTATATATATTTATATATAACATCTATATATTACATACAGCTTTTGTATGTCATCGTCTTTTCTCGAAAGAAAAAATCTTCTTAACTTTAAATAAAATTTATTTTAATTTTGTATAAATTCTAAATAATTTTCTATACATTTTCTATAAATTATTTATACATTTTTATTTAAGAAAAACTTAAATTGTTTTACATAAAAATTCTTTATTAATTCTGTATATAAATTATTTATATTTTTTTTCTTATTTTCTTAATTCTTTATTAATTTAAAAAAAAAAATTCGAAATATAATTTTCTTTAAATTTTCTTTCATTATAAATTTTAAATATTATAAATGATTTTATATATTTATATTTCTGTACATATAAATAATTTATATTCTCTAAAGATTGTGTATACCCAAAATAAAGCTGTAAAATTAGTACAGGGTATCTGCACAGTCATCTGCTCATTTGATATGCCTTTTTGTTAAGACTTTTTGTAGCTTGTGCTGTTTTTTGTTACTTTGCAAGGACATGTCCAGCACACGCTTGCGTTTGTCTGCCTGTCTGTGTGTGTGTGTGTGTGTGTGTCTGAATGTATGCGTGAGTTTAGTTAAGCTTTTGATAAACTGCATCGCTCAACTTGAAACTTAGTCTGTAAATAAAAAGACGGCTAAAACTGGTAAACGGGTAACGAGTAACTCGGCAAACTGGCAACTGGCGACTGGCGATGACGACTGGCAACTGGTTAAGAGTAACGAGTAACTGCTTACTGCTTACTGTATTTACTGGCCACATAACTGAGCAAACAAATCTGAATCAATTTTTTTATTTCTTTTTTTTATTTTTTGTTCTTTTGTTCCTAGACATATCAGAAGTAAGAGACACATGAGACGCATGAGGAATAGTTCAGCAGCAGAAACAGAAGATGGAAGGAAAAATAGCTCAACTCTTGTACACAAGGCCAATAAAGTTCAATAGCCAATGCGACGCCTGTGAAATGTTCGTACAGCTCATTTGATGCACATTATCGTGTTTTTCCGCAGTTTTTCTCTTGATATTTCTCTCATTTTCCAATCTACTCTCCCTCTCTCTCTCTCTCTCGCTCTACTCAAGCTAGTTAGTTTTGAATGTCTGCCAAAAAAAAAAAAAAAAAAAAAAAGAGAGAACGGCAGGCTGAGAAAATCAACGAAAATGAAAACATTTACAAGGCGCAGACAGTGCCGACCTATGACCTAGGCAGAAAAGGCAAAAAAAAAAAAACAAAAAAAAAACCTTTTGGCCCAATACTAGCTATATATTGTCCTTGTCTTTCTCTTTTCCACACATTTTACACTGTGCAACTGCCTATGTTATGTTCCCTATTTTCTGTTCCCAGTTCCACCTTATAGCAGTTCCTGGCTCTGGCTCAATGTTTGCCTCACTTCCCACATCATGTTGTTTTGGCGCCTGTAAATTGTTAGCCATGAATCGTTTGAATCGAATGAATTCAATTCAATTGAATTGAGTTTCAAGTCACAGTCACAGTCGCAGTTGGACTCGAAGTCAGACTCGAAGACGTAGTCGTAGTCGAAGTCGAAGTTAAACTTGAAGTTGGAGTTGGGAAGTTTCGAGTTTTTTGGAGATTGAGTCCAAGAATGCGACTATTGAGGGTCGTTGCCAGCCGCATTGATGAGATTTCATCATGATGATGTTCATGGCAATGTCCATGTTAATAATGATGATAATGATGATTATGATGTTATTGATGATGTTTGGCAATGCCAACGAAATTTTATTGTGAATGAAATTGAATTCAATTGTGAAAAAAATATATATATATTTCGAAATGCCCAACAACGCAGCGACGTCAACATCAACATCAACGTCAACGTCGACAGAGAATTGGCAGAGGCAATGAAGCGCAATAATTGCGCAACTTATCAACGTCATTTGCTGTTTGACTGTTGTATAAAGATGCCGCCATACAATATTTCCTACTGCCTAACATCTTTATCCTTTAAGCACTTCAGTGTCTTTCGTCTTTTCATACAAAACACAAAAAAAAAAAAAACAAAACAAAAAAGAAAAGAAGACAAGACAAAATACTAATAAAAACAAATCAAGCTATAAATGTAATGAGATTTTTGGCTAAATGGACATTTTTTAACATAAATGTTTATTTATCAGGCTTACTAAACAAACAGATTGTTTGATGATGTCTAACAACAAGATGCCATAAAAGAATAAATAAAAAAAATAAAAATAAAAAATAATAAAATAAGAAAAAAAAAAATTACTATGCTGGCCCATGGGGGGATCGAACCCGCGACCTTCGCGTTATTAGCACGACGCTCTAACCAGCTGAGCTAATGGGCCGAACTGTGCGACGGCAGCTAAATGCCAACCACACTATGCTCGCAAAATTCTCGTCTTCGTTTGTCTTATTGCTTAACGATTATCAGCATTGCTATAAATAGACACAATACAGTTTGACAGCCACTGAGTAAAATAGAAGAGAACAATACGATCGTCATAATGTTAGGTTACGTTACGTTACGTTACGTTAGCGCGAGAGAGCAAAAAAAAAAAAGCTCACAGTGATTAAAGCTTTTGCTAATTAGCAATGCGACCGGAAGTTAAGCAAAATGCCAGCATGTTTGTTATATGTTGTCTCTTATTTCCTGCTTGTATGTTTGTTTCTATGCAACATAACAATGGCAAGCGCAGCACAATGAATTAAGGTAGGCAGGCAACTTGCAGGCAGCATTTGCTTGATGCGTTGCAACAACGACAACTTTTACAAGTCATTTTGCACATTTCCTTGACATTCTCATTTCAGCTTTCAAGTAAAAGATGTTTTTTTTTTCTTCAACTATTTTTTTTTTTTTACTTTTGTAAAAATGCTGCATATGCGAAGTGGCTCTGCTATTGTTGTGTGTATGTCGTCGCTGTGTGTGTGTGTGTGTGTTTGCCTACCTGCACAACGTTTGCTGTGGTGCCGTCTCTCAGACTCTCTCACTCTCTCTCTCTCTGTGTGTTTTTGTGTGTCTGTGTGTTTCTGTTCATTAGAGCGTCGCTTAATTAGCGCAACGCTTTGTTTTGCACACACACACACACGCATATGCACACATAGACAATTTCAACTTCCTATGCCCCATACTTCACTTGTTATATTTACTACTCCGCATGCTATTTCCCCTCTCTCTCTCACTCTCTCTCTATCTATCTCTTTTGCTCCACATTCTTTCCATTCACACATTCTCTCATTGCCTGCTATTTATGTTCGTGCCATTAGCCTCGGCCTCAACCTCAATCTCTCAGTTCCAGCCCCTCGTCTATAGCCACGACCATGGCCACAGTCACAATCCCAGCTACAGCCACAGTCACAACTACAGCTACAGCTACAGCCACAGCCACAGCCACGTCAGCGATATTGCGTCACATACAGCGTATCTCATTTAGTGCTTTTGGCGCTCTGCTCTACATGTGACCGTGTGGCCTAATGGATAAGGCGTCGGACTTCGGATCCGAAGATTGCAGGTTCGAGTCCTGTCACGGTCGAAAATTGTAAACATTTTTTTTTCTTTTTTTTTTTATTTATATTTGTATTTTTTTTTTTTTTTTATATTTATATTGCAGTCATTGTCGCATCAACATCATTACTCAATTTGTCAGTCGTTTAACGCTTTTGCACATTTCCCTTATTTTCTTATTTCTTTACTGCCTCACACACACAGAGGGCGACAAAGGAGTGTGAAAGAGGGAGACAGACAAAGGCAGACAGCAATTAATTTCCATGTGAATGACTCGATTTGTTTGTGTCGCACTGAGCTTTTTTTTTCTTCTGCTTCTTCTTCTTCATCTACTTGTTGTTGTTGTAATTTTTGCACCTCTTTTGTTGGCTGACATCCGGTTTGCAAGGTTCCTAATTAATTCCTTAAACTGTCTGTCTGTCAGTCAGTCTGTCTATAAGTCTGTCTCTGTCTCTCACTGATTGTTTGTCGCATATGCAGCTGCTGCTGCTGCTGCTATTTTCCACTGTCTGGCGGGTGTCACATTATTTCAATTTTTTTGCCTTTTGCAAAAAACTTTTCCTACGCAACTTGGTCAAAAAAGCTTGTGCGGCCAGGGGCGGCTGTTGGGGGGCGTGGCCATGTGCAGTGCACATAACCCCAATTATATGCAGCAGCAGCAAGCAGCAAGCAGCTCATTGTGTTGCACAAGCCATTGTCGTGCTTTACCTTATACTACTCACATTATCTCTATCTCTCTCATTCTCACACTCTCTGTCTCTTTCTCTTTCACTACATTCATCTTCTCTTTCTTTCTTTATTTGTTGCCTCTTTTGGTTTCGTTGTGTTTGTCGTCTGTGTCCGAAGTTTTCGATAAGCGTTTAATTGCAGGTCGAGAACTATGACTTCGCGTAGCTTACTCTCTCTCTCTCTCTCTCTCTCTGTCTGTCTGTCTGTCTGTCTGTCTTTCTGTCTGTCTGTCTCGTTCGTGCTTGCTTTGTTCCTACTGTTGCCCTCATGGGAAATTGCGTTGAACAATTTCAAGCGGATGTTAAATGTCAGACCTGATATTATTCTCACTCTCTCTTTCTCTTTCTTTTTCACTTACTCTTTCTCTTTCTTTACCTTTGCTTTTGGTGTGTCTGCTGCTGCTGCTCCATGAGCAATTTATGAGCGACAGTGGCAAAAAAATGTAAAGAAATAATGCAAAAATTACGCAGCAATTGATCGGATTCCATTTTCGATTTCATTCTTTAATGTCGCATTGTTTTTTCTACCAATTTTTAAACGTTGCAAGATATTGTAACTGTTCATAAAGCTATAGGAAATTGTTAAGCTTATCAGATATTTATACATATATGTACAGTGAAAACTCTTTTGAGCGAACACTTTCATCATCATCTGGTAACTTTTATGCGCTCAAGAAAAATCTACGCTCAAAATTGCTTTAAAAATTCTATGGAAATCAAAGCTATGGAAAAAGTGTCCGCACAAGTAGGAGCTGTCCGCTAAGATAATTTTTACTGTGTTTATACTATACATGCATAATGTATGCATCTGATAAATCATGAGAAATTAAACAATTTTTCAAGTGCTTCAAATATAAAAATGTGAAAGTCCTGAATATTTTTAACGACAAATTGTTTTAATAATTATTGGAATTATTTTTAAAATTTTAAGAAATAAATTCTTTTAAAATTTTGGAATAAAATATTAAAAACAAATACAATAAAATTTTACTCAGCGAACACCTTTAATAGGCAAAAACACAACTCTTGGACGGACTCATTTTCTATGTAGTTTTTATATAATTTTCAAGTGCTTAAAAAAATCAAGTAATAATTCTGCAAATTTTTATTAAAAAAATATTGCAATAATTCTAGAAATTATTTAGAAAATTGTACGAAATATATTTAAGAAAAGCTTTAAGATTTCTTTAAAATTCTTAAAATGTCTATTAAAATAGTGCAAATTATTTTTGCAAATCATTTTTAATAGACAAACACTTCTCAAGGTCGGACATTTTTTCCTTGACTTTTGATTTTCATAGAATTTTTAATTGCTTCAAAAGCTAAAACGGAAATTTTTAATATTTTTAACAATAAAAGTTTCCAATAATTCGAGAAATTATTTTAAAAATTATAAGAAACCCGAATAAGAATAGGAATAATATCAGAACTATTTAATAATTTTTTTAATAATTCTTTTATAATTTTATAATAATTCTTCTCATGGGTGGACACTTTTTTTAAGACTTGGTTTTTTTTTATAAAATTCTCTGAGCAATTTCGTTTCTACTGTGCAGACTGTCTCTCTGAGCTTTCCCATGACGAGTGTCCGCTCAAAAGAGTTTTTACAGATTAATAAAATATAAAATTGTTAAATTCAAATTGTAATATTTACAAAATAATTTGAAAAATTTGTAAAAAATTTTCTCAAAATTCAAATTTGGTCATTTATAGCATTAAGCATGAATTCAAGTCTTTAGTTTTTTTTTTTTCTTATTATAATCAGTTTTCTTTGAAAATTGTTGCACTGTGCAAATTCCTAGAAGTAATACGAAATCAGCGACAATTAAAGAGCTCAACTCAAGCGGAAAACTTAGTTGGAAGCAAAAAAACTTTTTGCACATTCTGCCTAAACGAATTGCTAACGTACATATATCCACGTACACCCGCTTCCCTTGCCCTACTCAAACATTTACCATAGACTCTTGCAGCTGAAATATACAGGACTTCTTTTTTTTATCCCTTTTTTGCTAGTTGAGAAGTTTCTGTGACGACTGAGTTTAAATTAACCCGAGAAGCATCTATTAAACACGTCTCGCGAGAGTTCAGGACGAGTGTAGAAAGAGAGAAGGAAGAGACAGCGAGCGAAAGAGAGAGAGAGAGAGTTGGAGAGGCAGGCGCATGTTACGATAGAGTTTAGAAACTGTAGCAACATCTTTCTCGCTCTCTTTCATAGTCTATAAATCTTTCTCTTTCTCTCTCGCATTCATTGTCACACTCTTGGCCTTTTGTTGGCATTATGATTACGCATTTTTGGCTGCAAATGAAATGTTTTGTCAACTTGCTGCCAAAACAGCGCACAACTTAATGGCAGACATAGTAAAGGCCACACACACACACACACACACACACATACTTGTGTAGTTCAAACAAACAAACAAACATTGGCGCAATTTTGCTGCAATATCAAAAAAAAAAGTTTTTTTTTTTTGGGTTTTGTTTCTCAAGCAGCAGGCGCTGCCTGAGCCTTTGCCTGTGCTGCTGCTGCTGCTGCTACTGCCGTTCAAGTTGACGTAGACGTTGTAATTTGCATTTGTAATCAAAAAGTTGCACATAAACTTTGTTTTATGCTCATTTTCCAGCACACACACATCACACAACACACACACACAAAGAGAAGGCAGAAATTAGTTGACAGACACTTTAATGTGCCACGCCTGACGCACATATGAAAAATCTAGTAAAAATTAACATCATATTTCACATACATGCAACAACAACAGCAACAAAAATATATAATATTCCCTCAATATTTCAATATGTAAATATTTCAAAGCACTTTTCATAGTTTTTTTTTTTATTATTATTTACTGAGGAAACAGAGCAAAGAAAAGTAAAAAAAAAATAATGTGTATATGGAAAATTTATAAAACGATTTTGTCGATGTGCAAAATGTTGCAATTTGTGTTTCTTTGAACATAATAGATGAGGCAGGAAGTAAGTAAAAGTAACTGTTCAACGTATGTGACTATCAAATAAGCAGGCGTGGCCCACAACATAATGTCAATATATATTCTATATATCAATATATATATATATAATAAGCGCTAGAGAGCTAAAGTAACGGGTATCAAATAGTCGAGCATACTTTACTGTATATTTTTATTTGTTTAAAATTTATATTTATATATTTATTTATTTTTTTTTTTTTTAGCATTTTTATAAAAATTATTTGCATAAATATTTTTGAATATTTTAAAATATTTGTTACAAATATTTGCAAGAAGCAAGTGAAAGCAACGATTCAACGTATGTGACAATACAATAATAGCACACCACGCCTACATACCTAGAGTACCGGGTATCACATAGTCGTGCATTTTTAATTTTAATGCTTTTAATTAATATTATATTAATATTTAAATTATTTATTATTATTGAGATTTTTAAAGCATTTTTTTTTGTAATATTATCTTATATAATTTTTAAATATTTTTCTAAATATTTTAAGTATTTTTATAAATTTTTTAAAATATTTTTGTAATTATTTTAAAATATTTGCAGGAACTTAGGTGAGGCGGCAAATACGTGACTGTAGGTTTTCTATTTTGAATTAATTTTATTTTTACTATTTTAAATTAATATTTAAAGTATTTTTATTATTATTATTATTTTTTTTAATTGTTAACGCATATTTTTAGAAATATTTTAAAATATATAAAAAAATATTTGCTATAAAAATTTGTAGCAGTAAATTTACAAAATTTTCCACGGATATTTGCAATTTTCCATGCGACTGATTTGCAAATAATCAAAAAACGATTGAAGAATGAATGGGAGCAACAAAAAATAAAAAAAAAAAAATTGAGAGAGAA
This sequence comes from Zaprionus obscuricornis, assembly GCA_037044475.1. Taxonomy (NCBI): domain Eukaryota; kingdom Metazoa; phylum Arthropoda; class Insecta; order Diptera; family Drosophilidae; genus Zaprionus; species Zaprionus obscuricornis. The sequence goes on from JBAMBR010002792.1 coordinate 65,012, forward strand.
CGGAACGCATCAAATTTAAATGCTGCAAATTGTCATTTAAACAACTGACAATGGACAAACAGAGAGAGAGAGAGACAGAGAAAGGGAGAGAAAGAGAATGAGCGAACAGACAGAAAGAAATTTGAAGCGAAATTTAAATCAAATGAAATGAAATCAAATCAAATATTTAGTTGCTGTTAAATTTATGACAAGCGAGAAATGGCAAACAAATCCCATAAAAAAAGAAAGGAAAAAATAACAAAACGCGCGCAGAGAGACAGACAGAGAGAGAGAGAGAGATAGAGATAGATAAAGAGAGATTCTTTGCGCACATAAAAAAGTGCGGCAAATATTTGCGTGCAGCTGTGACTTGTGCATTGGATATGGGGATATATATATATAATATATATATATATTATGTAGCTCTTTATATATATAGTATATATAAAGATGTGTAATCTATAGGCAATATATATATCGACAGATATATGTATGTATGTATGTACTATGTGAAGTGTGTAAACAAATGAAAAGACAATGATATTGTGAAGAGTTTTAGGTTTTTTTTTTATGATTTTAGCTTTTAAATGGCCACTTTTGGCCATTTTTTCTTTTTGAAGAATTTATCAAGTCCAAGTCCAATGCATTTTTGGGCGGTCAATTTGATGAACTAACTTGTCTTGGCTTTGCTTTTGGTTCACAGTATCAACTGTTGTCTGGCTGAGTGTTGAGTGTTAAGCATTGAGTGCTACTCAAACTTGATGCTGGTCAAGTGTTTGGCATAAAAGTCAATATTTAATTTTTACAAATGTCCAAGCAAAAGGGGCTTAAAAAAAAATTGACTTACTTGGAACTTGGCTTAGTTCAAGCTTGTGCGTTTATTTTTTGTTTTGTTTTTTTTTTATGCCATGGCATACGATAAAACTTATCGTCGCTGTCAGCTGTTGGGCTTTAACAATTTGCTGATAAATTAACTGGACCATAGCAGTGTACAAACAATTTCTTCTTTCTCTTCTTCATCCCGTTGCTTGGTAAAACTTGTCCATACTGACAGCACTCTAAGTATGGCTAACAACTTTTTAGCCATGGCCTTAGTGCCATGACATTTAATTTTTCAAAACATACACAAAATTCTTCTGCTTCTTCATTGACTGTTTCTTCTTCTGCTGCTGCTGTTAGTCTACATTTGCTGCCACTGTCACTTTTATCCCGCTACCGCTCAATCCTTTGCATACTGCCGTCTGCCACTGACACTGACAGTCCGCAAATATGTAAATTGAGTTTTAATTCAGATTTATAGCCTTAGACAATGACAACAACAATAACAACAGCAACAACAACAACTATTTGGTCGAAATAATCAACAACAACAACAAGAACAGCAGAAGCAGCAGCAAAAGCTTTTTCATAGCCCAGCAAAATATTTGATCATCAAAGTGAGAGAAAACAACAAAAAAAAAAAACATAACAAAAATAAAAATAAAAAAAAAAACGGATTATAAAATGAAAATTGACATTGAAAGAATTTTATTACATATTTAACTTGTTTGTTGTTGCCATTGTTATTATTGTTGTTATTGTTTTTGTTGAGAGTTATTAAAGCGTGAATTATTTAATAACAATTAGTGCTAATTATATTACGAAATATTATGCAATTCCATTTAATGCGCAATTTTCACTCAACGCAATTTCAAATGTTTTTGTTTTTTTTTCCTTTTTTTCTTATTTTTTTTTATTTTTTTTCTTGTTATTTTTGCTGTCGTTGTTTTTATTATTTTTAATGCAACGATTATTATCAGCACAATTTACTTTGGCAATAATAAAAACAATCATTTAATTAAAATTATAATAACATCAAAAATAAAGAAAAAGAGTCAAAATGCAGGTGCAAGCTACAGGTGTTAACACAACTAACAGATACCCTTCAAAAGTTGTTACAGTAGTTTAATATTTTATTTATTTTATTTATTTTATTTATTTTATTTATTTTATTTATTTTATTTATTTTATTTATTTTATTTATTTTATTTATTTTATTTATTTTATTTATTTTATTTATTTTATTTATTTTATTTATTTTATTTATTTTATTTATTTTATTTATTTTATTTATTTTATTTATTTTATTTATTTTATTTATTTTATTTATTTTATTTATTTTATTTATTTTATTTATTTTATTTATTTTATTTATTTTATTTATTTTATTTATTTTATTTATTTTATTTATTTTATTTATTTTATTTATTTTATTTATTTTATTTATTTTATTTATTTTATTTATTTTATTTATTTTATTTATTTTATTTATTTTATTTATTTTATTTATTTTATTTATTTTATTTATTTTATTTATTTTATTTATTTTATTTATTTTATTTATTTTATTTATTTTATTTATTTTATTTATTTTATTTATTTTATTTATTTTATTTATTTTATTTATTTTATTTATTTTATTTATTTTATTTATTTTATTTATTTTATTTATTTTATTTATTTTATTTATTTTATTTATTTTATTTATTTTATTTATTTTATTTATTTTATTTATTTTATTTATTTATTTATTTTATTTATTTTATTTATTTTATTTATTTTATTTATTTTATTTATTTTATTTATTTTATTTATTTTATTTATTTTATTTATTTTATTTATTTTATTTATTTTATTTATTTTATTTATTTTATTTATTTTATTTATTTTATTTATTTTATTTATTTTATTTATTTTATTTATTTATTTATTTTATTTATTTTATTTATTTTATTTATTTTATTTATTTTATTTATTTTATTTATTTTATTTATTTTATTTATTTTATTTATTTTATTTATTTTATTTATTTTATTTATTTTATTTATTTTATTTATTTTATTTATTTTATTTATTTTATTTATTTTATTTATTTTATTTATTTTATTTATTTTCTAAATATAAAATATATGACGTATGAATTTATATATATATATATATATATTTATTGATGTATTGATTAAAATAAATGTCATTGTCAACTAGTCAATGGTAAAAACAGAATTGTCCTTAAGTTTTTGGCAGATTTGGCAAGTGGACTGGCAAAAGCCACAGCCAAATCGACCACAAACTCAATTGGCCAACACTTGCCGCACAGCTGTGACACATCGCAACACTTGTATAACATTGACAAAGAGTGAAAGGAATGTGGAAGAGTGAAGAGCAGTGGAGCGGGAGAGAGAGAGAGAGAGAGCGATCCCTAAACGTAGTGTAACTGCTGTAATTTGGAAAGCATATAGAAAGACGCAGGCATTGAATAAGAGTTGCGTCTATTTTTTGGGTTAGCTAGTGCGACACGTTCCAACACGTTGCGACACGACACGACAAGATTCAACTCGACTCGACTGGCATCGACTTAATTTCAACCTCAATATCGACTCGAGACCCAAAGAGAAATCAATGTTGAAAATTTTAGTTAATTAAAACACAATAAAATATGCAAATGCTACGAGTGCTTTGAGGCAACCGCAAAGCAGACAGCCATAGAGTCTGACAGAGAGGCTCTGTTAGGGGTGTGGCATGGGTAGCATGAAGGTATGAGGGCAACCACAAAAACCAGAGCTCGAACTCCATTTGCCATTGCAGTTTTGCCAAATGGGTTTTGATGTGCCAAAGTCAAAGTCAAGTGCGCCAAAAGTGATGCAACCAGAGCAGACAGCTGCCACAAGTGGAGCGTTTGTATCTGTGTGTGTATGTATTGCAGGCAGCTGTAGCAGCAGCAGCAGCAGCAGAAGTTGCCATACTGCAAGCACATGTGTGTGCCACATGACGTATGCGTGATATTCAGCATTCAGTTCATGGCATGCAATATGCAATATGCAACACTCGTCTATAGCATATAACATACATACATACATACATACGTGTGCGTATGCATGTTGCATGCCCCATTGGGGCACATTCACATTCACCTCGAAACCAAGCCGAATCCCAAGCCAAACGACAAAATGCAAAAAAACAAAAAATAAAAAAATGGAAAATAAAAAATAAAAGCTCAGCTCAAACCAAACTTCAATTTGCCAGCCAGAAAATAAACTTCTCTGGTTCTGGTGACAAACACTGCAAAAATAAAAAAATATATGAAAAGAAAGAATGAAAATGAAAGAAAATTTTTTTAAATAAATAAATGAAATATTCCATTACATTCGGACTATTTTTTTCATGTTACAGTGTTGTGCAACAGTGTTGTTAAACTTTTCCAAATTTGCCAACACTTTGTAGCGCCACTCAATTTGAACCTTTTAATTATTACATTTATGTCTGTATATTTCAATTATTATTATTTAATTTTATTTTTTTATTTTATTTTTCATCAATTTAATTTTATAATATTTTTTTTCATTATTTCGTATATTATAAAACTATATAAAAATATTTGACTTATATAAGATTTTATTTAATTTAAATAAAGATATTTTTATATTTGTATTATTTTATTTTTATTTGTTTTTTATTAAAATTTTATAATTTTAAGAACTTTTAGTAACACTAAGACTTTTTTATCTATTTTTTTTTTAAATTTTCTTTTTTTTATTTAATTAATTTAATATATTACATTTGTGCTTTATTTTTTTATGACTTTAAAATTAGTTATATTTTATAATTTTTATAACTTAAAATTTATTTAAATTAGACGAAATTTGATTTATTAATTTTATATTTTTATATAATATTTTTTTATAATTTCTTTTTCTTTTTTTTTAGATTTTTATAATTATAGTTTTGTGATTTATTTATTTTTTAAGTTTAATATTTAATATTTATATTAACATTGCTGTATCTATTTAATTATTTTATTTAATTATTTTATATTTTATTATTTTAATTTTTTGATTTATTTATTTTTTTATGACTTCAATATTTTATTATATAATATTTTTACTTTTTTATAATTTTATAATATTTTACTTTTAATTGCTTTTTTTTATTATTTTACTTTTTTTTTATTATATATTATATATATATTTAATTTATTCATTATTTATTAATATAATTTTTTAAATTAAGTTAAATTTTTTTTTTATATTCTTTTTATTTTATGAATAAATTTTTATTCGCTTCTATTTAAAAAAAAAAATATTTTTAACTGAATTATTTATTAATTAAATATTCTTGAAATGTTTTCACTTTGTGATTTCTGTCGCTTGATTATGGCTGAAACTCAATTAACGGTATTTTCAATCGCCTGCGGTAACTTTAATGCATTTATTTATGCCGGAAAAAAGTAACGCAGCAGCATGAAACAAAAGATGAAGAAGATGATGATGATGATAAAGCAGAAGTATGAATAAGAAAAAGAAATTGATAAAGCTGCTGAACAAGCAAATGCAGCGTGCAAAGATTCAAGGCATCGCATCAGTTGCACTTAAAGTGCAATCATTTTATATGCTACTTAACACAGCCCCATGTAGCCTTCAATTTTATTACAATCTGCAAACTGTAAACAGTAAACAGTAAACTGTTAACTGTAAACTGAAAACTGTTAACTATAAACTGCAAACTCATGAGATGTTGCAATGTATGCTACATGCGGCATGCAGCATGCAGAATGCAGACACAATGAATTGAAGTCCTTCGAACCACCAATTGTCGCATATGGTACGCTTAACGGTTTTCAAGTGCCAGCCGTGTGGTCTGGCGGTCTACTTTAACCGCTTGCACTTTAGCCCAAACAAACAAACAAGCAAGTGAGAGCAAAAGAGAGAGAAAAGGGAGAGAGAGAGAGAGAGAGAGAGTATTGTAGTTGGGGTAAAAGGTTTCGATGTGCTGAGATAGAGGCAACGTTTGCCAATTATGCGGAGACCGCTTAATAAATATGAAATGACATAAATGACCAAAAGTTTCTTATACCCTACACTATGCTCTGTTGTTGCACGTGGCATGCACGGCTTAAGTATTCAGCAAAAAAAAAAATAAATAAAATAAATAGATATAAAATACAGGAAAATAAATGAAATGCATTACAGGATAACTAAGAGTCGTACGTTTATTTTTATACATTTTTTTTATCTGTTTTATTTTTGTGGCTTTTTCTTATGGAGCCAAAAAAAAAAACGAAAGAAAGAAAAAAAATGACGGCACAACAAAATGAATGTTGAATGCGTAACAGCAATGTCGACCCTCGTCTAGGCACAACAACAACAACAACAATGAGAAGAGCAACAATAATTACAAGAACAACATTGACAGGGCAACAAAGCAAAAGGCATAAATATTGTGTCCACGATTCTTGTTGCCAGCCAAAACTGACCAACAAAAAAAAAAAAAAATAAAAATAAAAAAAAAAATAAAAAAAAAATAAAGGACAAGCTAAAGAATGAAGCGTTGAAAGCGGCCAGCATGGCAAAATGAAGCGAACAACGGGAACAGAATACAGTGAGAGGGAGAAAAGCAGAAGAGCAGAAGAGCAGACAACAGACAAGAGAAACATTTATGACATGACTTAAAATACTTACATAAATTAAATTATTTATAAATGTTTTAGTTAAAGCAACAAACGAAGCGACAACAAAATCAAATTAATCAAAAGCAACAGCAGCAGCAGCAGTAACAGTAGCAGCAACAGCAAAGCAAAAGAAGAAGAAGAACAAACAGCAACAATGGCAGCAGCACAATGACAAAAGTTGCTTAAGTATTTGAGCTATAGAATAACTTACAACTGAGTTTACCTATAAATTTTGTAGAACAACTTGATTCCTAGACTAGATAACTTACTTTATGTACTTAAAGATTGACAGATTTATAGACTTATCGGTACTATATATCACATAGATTTACAGACAATGTTTATGAAACATAGGAAATAAATATTTCTAGCTATTTTCATAGATATATATATGCTAGATCTATGGTGTATCTATCTTTATCTATCTATATCTATCTATATCTATCTATATCTATCTATATCTATCTATATCTATCTATATCTATCTATATCTATCTATATCTATCTATATCTATCTATATCTATCTATATCTATCTATATCTATCTATATCTATCTATATCTATCTATATCTATCTATATCTATCTATATCTATCTATATCTATCTATATCTATCTATATCTATCTATATCTATCTATATCTATCTATATCTATCTATATCTATCTATATCTATCTATATCTATCTATATCTATCTATATCTATCTATATCTATCTATATCTATCTATATCTATCTATATCTATCTATATCTATCTATCTATATCTATCTATATCTATCTATATCTATCTATATCTATCTATATCTATCTATATCTATCTATATCTATCTATATCTATCTATATCTATCTATATCTATCTATATCTATCTATATCTATCTATATCTATCTATATCTATCTATATCTATCTATATCTATCTATATCTATCTATATCTATCTATATCTATCTATATCTATCTATCTATATCTATCTATATCTATCTATATCTATCTATATCTATCTATATCTATCTATATCTATCTATATCTATCTATCTATATCTATCTATATCTATCTATATCTATCTATATCTATCTATATCTATCTATATCTATCTATATCTATCTATATCTATCTATATCTATCTATATCTATCTATATCTATCTATATCTATCTATATCTATCTATATCTATCTATATCTATCTATATCTATCTATATCTATCTATATCTATCTATATCTATCTATATCTATCTATATCTATCTATATCTATCTATATCTATCTATCTATATCTATCTATATCTATCTATATCTATCTATATCTATCTATATCTATCTATATCTATCTATATCTATCTATATCTATCTATATCTATCTATATCTATCTATCTATATCTATCTATATCTATCTATATCTATCTATATCTATCTATATCTATCTATATCTATCTATATCTATCTATATCTATCTATATCTATCTATATCTATCTATATCTATCTATATCTATCTATATCTATCTATATCTATCTATATCTATCTATATCTATCTATATCTATCTATCTATATCTATCTATATCTATCTATATCTATCTATATCTATCTATCTATATCTATCTATATCTATCTATATCTATCTATATCTATCTATATCTATCTATATCTATCTATATCTATCTATATCTATCTATATCTATCTATATCTATCTATATCTATCTATATCTATCTATATCTATCTATATCTATCTATATCTATCTATATCTATCTATATCTATCTATATCTATCTATATCTATCTATATCTATCTATATCTATCTATATCTATCTATATCTATCTATATCTATCTATATCTATCTATATCTATCTATATCTATCTATATCTATCTATATCTATCTATATCTATCTATATCTATCTATATCTATCTATATCTATCTATATCTATCTATATCTATCAATATCTATCTATATCTATCTATATCTATCTATATCTATCTATATCTATCTATATCTATCTATATCTATCTATATCTATCTATATCTATCTATATCTATCTATATCTAACTATACAATTTCTAAAATTCTCAGATTGAAATTAAAGTAAAAATATAATAGAAATAATAACTGCAGCTTATCGCTAATTTTCTCTTTCGCTTTATCCTTCTAATTCCTTGGTTAACTATCCTTTGCTTTACACAATCTGTTATTCTCCTTTTCTATTTCTCTCTCTTTCTCTGTCTCTCTTTCCTTTGTCAGCCCTTTTTCAGCTAATGAAAGCGATTGAATCAGCGCAAAGTTCTTTAATGAATATTTTTCAATTTACATTTTGAATGTGGTTTTCATCGCGCTTCCTCTTGCTCTTTTCTCTTCCCCGACCTCTACTTATGATTCGTACGAATTTTGATTCATTTTCAGCTTCAGTTTCAATTTCATTTTGTGATTTGAGCAATGAGAATTACGTGCAACGTTAACGTTTACTTCGTGGCCTCATTTTGCTGTCCGGAAATCGACACAAAACGCAACGTTTTCAAATGAATTAACCAAAAAAAAAAAAAAATAGTAATAAAAAAAAAAAAAAAAAAGGAGCACAAAAAAAATGTTGAATAAAATGAGGGGGGAAAAAAAAATAAAACTTCAGTTTGCCTGATATTCAAGCCACAAGTCTACAGTCGACAGTCGGCAGTAGCAGGCAGACAACAGACAACAGACAGTAGACGACAGACGGCAGAGAAGTAACAGCAGATAGTTGCTGCTGCTGCGGCTGATGTTGCTGCTGTTGCTGCTGCCAGGATACGATGTCCGACAAGGCGGGGCAATTATAGTAAGCGGCTTTCATCGTGCGATGATTACACTTACAGCTGAAATGGCGCCACAGCAACAGCAAGAACAACTACAAGCGCAAGAGCAACAAGAGCAACAAAAAAAAAATAAACTACGCGCTAAAATTGTATGCGAGAGAAAGAGAGAGAGAGAGTGAAGGGGAAGTGCGCATTAAAAAAAAAAGTTATAGACAGCTCAAATATCCTAGAAAAATAAAATAAATAAAATGAAATGAAAATCGTAGGCGAAAAACTTTATATGTGAAAAATTTTACTAGGTTAAGTTGCAACTGAAGGTAAGAAAAAAAAATGAAAGAAAAATTATATAAAAAAAATTTTAAAAAAATTTTAAAAAAATTCAAAAAAAATTTATAAAAATAAATTTAAAAAAAAAATAAAATCAACAAAATAAGAAAAAATTAAAAAAAAAATAAATTTTCTATAGCAAAAATTGAAAGAGAGTGAGAGACTGTTGCTCAATTATTATAATATTTTTGCAAAGCGCCGAATGCTGTACGAATACTTTTAGCTGCAAACTAACCAAAAAGCAAATGAAGCTAAACAATGGGACAAACAATGAAAGCAGGCGCAAAATACAAAAAAAAAAAATATATATATAAAAGTTGTAGATGCGGCTGTTAAGAAGCCCATTGAGTGAGAGTGAGAGGCAGGCAGCGCGAGTGAATGAGACAGACGATAGCAGTAAAAAAAAAAGAAGAGAAAGAGAAAGAGCAGAGAGAAAAAAAAAAAGAAAAACATAGCTAAAAACGCAGCATTTCGTTGCGCAATTTGTTGTTGCTGTTGCTGTTATTGTTGGTTAGTTCAGTTGGTTAGTTGTTTTGGCCATTTGACCAGTTAGACAGTTGGTTGGGCAACTTGGGTTTATACTGCTGCTCTTGTTGCTGCTCTTGTTGCTGCTTCTGTGGTTGTTGTTGTTGTTGTGTTTCGCTGTCTTACTGCTGTTACTGCCACTCGCTTGTTTCGCTTCATGTTTGTTGGCCTAATTAGTGCTCTGCATTTTTATGGCATAATTTTCGGCGTTGTAAGCATTTTGCCGCCATCAAAATGTACAACATGGAAATATAACATTAAAATTTATGAAATAGCTTCCCTTAAACATCATTATACTCCCCCCCCTTAACTCACTGTCTCTCTCCACTGCTGCCCCAATGCATTCATCCGAGTAGAAGAAAAACGCATAGAAAATGAAGAAAAAAAAAAAAGAAAAAAATTTTCCTTTTTTTTTTCTTTTTGTTGATACTTATTAGGCAGCAAAACTGGCAACATTGATGTTGCCTTTTGCTGCTGCAATGGTTTTAGTAAAACTTTTTTTTTTATTTTTTATTTTTGCCTATTTGTCTACTTCTTTTCGTCTTTAGCTTTTATGTACTGTAAAGCGCTCAGCATTGTAGCCAAAATGTTGGCAATTAGCGTGCAGCGCTTCTTCAAGTGTTGAGATTTCTTTCTTTGCTTTCTCTTTGCGTTTATACCCAGCACTTGTTGGCTATTGCGGGTATAATGAGTTTGTAGCGACTGGACATTTTTGTGAGATGTAAAAATAGGTTCAACGGATGCCTCGATCCATATCGTTGAAGCTCCAGGAGCTCAGAGACTATTAAGTCTAGGATCTTCAAATTTGTTGTAAAGTCTTTGTATTAGTTGAAGTAATAGGAAAGCTTGTTTAAGATCAACGGAACGCACAATCATTGAAGTCATTGAAGAGTCTGGATCTTAGGGACTATTAATTCAAGGATCTTCAAATTTGTTGTAAAGTCTTTGGATTAGTTGAAGGCGTTGCAAAGCTTGTTTAAGATCAACGGAACGCACAATCTATCTCATTGAAGAGTCTGGATCTAAGGGACTATTAAGTCAAGAATCTCCAAATTGATTTTAAAGTCTTTGGATTAGTTGAAGTCGTTGCTAAGCTTGCTTAAGATCAACGGATGCTTTGATCTATCTCGTTGAAACTCCAGAAGCTCAGAGAATATTAGATCGAAGATCTTCAAATTTGTTTTAAAGTCAGAGTAAGTTTATTTTGGATTATTAGCACATACCACCTGCCTAAAGAAATCGAATATGACCATATCAAATATAACTTCGTAGCACTTATATGTAAATGTGAACTAAATATCCGCGAAATTCAAAACTCAGAACGAATGAAAAATATCAAAAGTTACAAAATTTGTAATTTTCAGTTTTTCAGCGAATATATATCCCGGGTATTACATAGTCGAGCGTGCTCTATTATAGCTTTCTTACTTGAGTTTCTGTTTCTTTTTTTTTTCTTTGTTGCTTTTGCTTTCATCGATTCCAATTAACTTACCTGAAAAGAGATTAGAGAAGTGAAAAGATTAGATAAAGTAAAGAAGAAAAATATAAAGAGAGAGAGACAGAGAGAGCGAGAGAGAAATGAGAAAATAAGTAAAAATTGTAGTAAGAATTTAATAAATATTTAAAGCCATGAATGAGAATTGAAGAAGTTAGCATTAAAAGTGAGGTTAGGTTGAGCTGCGTTGTGCTATGCGCTCATTCAGCTGCAAAGTATTCGACACTCAGTTTTGTGTTGCAAGTCAGTCAATCTTTGTGGCATTGTGGCAGATCGTTTGTTGCATGTTGTTAGTCTGCCAGTTTGCCAGTTTGCTAGTTGCATGTTGCATGCTGCAGCAAGTGCTATAAAAATGCATTTTCATGCTTCGAACATGACTTGGCTCAATTTATTTTACTTTGGCGCATTTAACAACTTCACACACAGTGCTAAACTTCACATGCTGTATACTACATGCTGCATGCTGCAAGCGAATGTAACCGCAAACGGAGACGCCACATGCTGCAATATTGAAGGAGCCGTTGCAATTGGCAGGCGCTGACTCTACACAATGCAAGTAACATACTCACATACACACACACACATACAGACACACATGAGCGCGCGCAGTCTCGCAGACATGTCTGTGCATGTCCGTACATGTCTGAGCTTGTCTATGTGCTGGTGTTAGGCCACAATGAGCTCAATTTACGCCAATCATTGGCGGTGCCGCTGCCTGCATCTCCAACTACACTTGCTACCGTTCCTGCTACACCACCCCCCCCCCCCCACCCCTCCCCTGATTCACTATACCTTAGCTTGTGTCTAGCACCCATTGGGGTCGCTTGGACCGTTAGCCAAAAATAGAAAAAAGCTAAAAGCAAAAAAAAGAAAAAATAAAAGAAGTTTCATGTTTGCATTTGCCTATCGTCTATCGTCTATCGTCTGGCCGTAGAACCAGAGTCTCAGACTCTGACTGCAATTGTGACTGCGACGCAAACTGAGACTGAGACTGAGACTGAGACTGTGACTGTGACGGAGTCTTAAACTCAACTATGCTGTGTCCTTAGTAGAAGCAGCCACCAGACGTTAAACATCGCGTGCAGACAGACATGGACGTTTTGCCACGCCTACCCATACGCCATACGCCATACGGCATACGGTATATGCCACCGTCATTGCCCCTGCTGCCATTGGGCATGGCACAGCAGTAAGTCGTGTTGCAACTTGAAGTAAAATAAAAAGAAAGTCGCAGACATGAAAATTGCACTGCACACGAAATCGGTGCACAGACGATGGCGACGTCGACGTCGACGTCGACGACGACTTGCCACATGCCGCATGCCACCCAAGTCTCAGCCATTGAGGCAAACAAGAAACTACAAGCGAACCATATATAAAAATCAACTGACATGTCTATGGGCTGTGGAGAGAGCGTTAGCGACGTGTCTACAGGGGAGCAGGAGCAGCAGCAATAGCAGGGGCATTGAGGGCAGGAGGGGGGGCGGGAGAGAGGGAAGAGTAGTATGTTTGGGGTAGTGGCTGTTGCAGTGGTTGTTAAGGTTTGCGGAAGTCGCCCCTTGGGTATCCACGTACACTTTACGTTCCCTTTCTCACTTCCTTTACCTACTTCTCTCTCTCTCTCTCTCTCTCTCTCTCTCTCTTCTCTTACATACTTTGCTTGGCCAAGTTTACTTGTTACACGTAACAAGCCGCACAGCATTTCTATTCTTTAACAAAACTTTCTCCCACTTCTTAGTTTTATTCTACAACCTCCATCCCCCCCCCTTCCACCACCCACTGCATGTTGAACACGCCCCCTTTTTGCTAGACAAATGTTGAATATACTATTTAAGGCAATCAGAAGTTACGATTGCAACTTTATGGCAAACGCCAGCAGACATTTTAATTGTGATTTGTGTTTGTCACTGAAAGACAGACAGTTCGCAGTGAGAGAGAGAAAGAGAGAGAGAGAGAGAGAGAGAGAGAGAGAGAACAGTAGAACTAGACATCAGTTAATAGTAGTTCAAAGTTTCCCTTGATAGACATTGGCATCTCAACGTTTCTTAACGTTTTGTCCAACACTATTGTTCTCAATGTTCTCCAATTACTATTGCATCGCATTGAATACTAATTAAGGCAACGAGCTTTTGCAATAAAGCTTACACAATTGTAGACAACAGCAACAAAAACAACAGCAGACGATAACAACAATTATAATAATCGACAACAATAATAATAATCGACAACAACAAGAATAATCGACAAGAATTATAGGGATAATAACATGGAATAAGATATTGCTGTAGCTGTTGCTGACAAGCTGCGATTTCTATACACATTGTGCAATGATTTATATTTGCAGCTTAGTATTATTAATAGATATGTATTTATATATATATATATATGTATATTATATATATATATATATACTCGAACTACATGAAAATGTCCTTAAACTATTGTTAAACTGTTTAACTTAATTAATTAAAATAATTAATTTAATTAAATTACAAATAAAATATTTATAAAATGAAATATATACAAAAATAATTATATTAAAAAAAAAAAAAAATAAAATATAAAATGAAAAGAAAATAAAATAAAAAAAAAATATATAAAATTAATTTAAAATAATATAAAATTTAGTATAATATAAATTTATATACTTAACAAAAAAATTAAATAAAATATAGAAATAAGTCTAATAAATAAAATAATAATTAAAAATAATAGAAAATAAAATAAATATTAAAATAAAATATCAAATAATAAAAATAATAATAAATAATAAAATAAAAAAAAATAAAAATTTGGTGAATTAAATTATATACTTAACAAAATATTTAAATAAAAAATACAAAAAAAATAAATAAAACAAATATAGAAATAAATAAATAAGTCTAATAAATAATAAAAAAAATAAAATAATAATATAAAATAATAGAAAATAAAATAAATATTAAAATAAAATATCAAATAATAATAAAAATAATAAATAAATAAATTAAATAAATAAATAATAAGTTAAAAAAATACAAAATAAAATATACATAAACATATTTATTTATTTATATAGTTTATATGTAAAACATTAAATGAATAAAAAAAAATTTAATTGAATAAAATACAAATTTAAAAAAATATGGAAATAAAAATCTTAAAAAAAAAATAATAATAAAAATAATCATAGATTAAACAAATGAATACATAAATAAATAAATATAAAAAAATAAAATAAAATCATAAAATAAATAAAAAAATATACTAATAATATAACGAATATAAATTAAAAAAAAAAAAATTATTTTCAATTTTTTTTTCCCCAATCAACTAATGCGTAAAAGTAACATTTGCAATATGAAATTTATTTACATATAAAATCAGTAAAGATTTCGGCTTAGTAGTATACATGCTCACCCAGGGGGTGTCTACATGTCGAGCACACTTGACTTGTATAACTTGCATATACTTGTTATCACATAATGAAATTATATTTGGCTTTATGTGCGAAACGTGATGCGTGCATAATTACTTGAGTATTATGTATATGAAAAAGTCTTAATTGAATTCTAATATCCTTTTGGCATATACCTCCTCTTGTCGCTGTCACTTTCATCTTCTTCTTGTTATTTAATTTTAAACTCTCTTCTCGTTTAGCATATAAATTACGAAATTAGTTAATTAAGTCAATCACATTAATTGGTTGCATAAGTAAACGAAATTCTTGACTTGTTATGTTAATTAACAGACAATGCTACAACAAAATGCCACGAAATGGGGCATGTTGTATACTACACACACTACACACACTACACACTCTACACACTCTCGACACAGACACACAGCAAACACTCGACACAACAATCAAACAAATTCTATGCCTTGAATCCAATTGAAATTTGTAAGCTGCCATTGTTGCTAGGCATTGTTTGGGCCATAGAATACATGTGGCCAACAAGTTGGCTAACAAGCACCAACAACCACATTCACAACAACAACAAAAGTAGCAACAACCACAAGACAGATACTTGGCTTGAGATAATTTTTGCTATGCACATAAGTATTGACTGACTAGCAGTTACCCGGTAAGCTTGAATATTACTTTTGTCAAACTAATTATCGAAAATTTAAAAAAAAAACTAAATAATCAAAAATAAAAAATTAAATAAATAAATAATAAAGAAAAATAAATTATACTAAATTAATAAAAATGAAAAGTTGATAAGAATTTAATTATAACTATAAATAAGTTAAATAATAAAGATGAAAATATGAATATTAAAAAAAAATAATAATAATATAAATTAAAAATTTAATTCAATTAAAAAAAAACAATTTTTAAAAATATATAAAAAATAAATATATAAAAAATTCAAAATTTTAAAAAAATAATTTTAAAAAAATTTTTAAAGTAAATAAATGAAAAATTAATCAAATCAAAAAATTAATTAAACTAAAATAATTTTTTAAAAAAAAATTTTTAAACAAAAATAAAATAAATTATTAGAACAGAAAGTATTGAAAATAATAAATTAAAAAAAAAAAATTAAAATATTGAATTAAATAAATTTCATAGCAAATAATTTTAAGAACAATTCTAAAAATTTTAAATGAATTATTAAAACAAAAAATATTAAAATTAATAAATTTAAAAAAAAAAATAATTAAATACTAAAATAAATTAACTTCTTAAATAAAATTATTAACTGAAAGTATTTAAACTAATAAATTTAAAAAAAATTAAAATACTTAATGAAATGAATATCTTAGAAAATACTCAATGCATTGCATTACGTTACATTACAGTGTAAGCCTAATCTATGATATGTTATATATAACGCATAAGCTCAAAGCATTCATTTCTTTGTAACAGAGACAGAGATAGAGATAGAGAAAGATATAGAGAAAGATATAGAGATAGATAGAGAGAAAGAGATAGAGATAGCGAGAGTGAAAGAGATAGATATAGATAGATAGCTAGGCCTAATATGACAGGGTATATGTATATGCCATTTATAAAGAAGCAACAGCTACAGCAAAAGAAAAGGGAAACAGAAACAACAACAACGAGAAGAAGAAGAAGAAGCAGAAGAAGCTGAAGATGTTGAAGAAAAGCCATTTGCTATTATGATAATTATTTTGAAAGGCTTTGCACGAGTTTTTGAACACAAAAGGGATTTAAATTACGCCGCTAAGCGGTTTATGCAGCAAACCAGCAACAACAATAACAACAACAACAACAAGCAACAGCTCAAAGTTAAGAACCAACGAATTTGCCATCATCTTATGAGCGGAGGGGAAGGGGGTGTGTGTGTGTGTGTGTGTGGAGAGGGTGATGCATGGGGGAGGGGGAACAAGCAAAGAGGAAAGAGAAACACAGAGGGGGGGCAACAGCTTCAGAGAACTCATCAGCAGCCAAGCATCGCATTTTGAGATAAACATAAAGCACACCTAATGCGTATGTGTGTGTCTGTGTGTGTCTGTGTGTGTGTGTGTGCGTTACCCGCAGCCAAGTCAAGCTACTCATATGTCTATGTGTATGTGTGTGTCTGTGTTTTCTATGTATTTGTGCTGTTGACTTTGGATAATGTCGTTTTGTTGCCTGCCACTGCCACTGCCATTGCCGCCGCTGTTGCCGTTGCCGTTGCCATTGCCATTGCCCGCCGTTTGTTTGTTTGTTTGTTTGACTGATTGTCTGTCATTTTGTCTGATTGTGCGCCTATTAGTATACAAATGAATGAATAAGTGCACACATACTCACACTCACACTCACACACACACACAGACACATACACAGATAAAACTGAGCTTGTTTTAGCTTGTTTTCATTTTCGTTGATTGAATGTGCGAACGAATGTTACGAGCTAAAGCCACAATCATACAAAGAGTGAAAGAGAGCGACATTGCTTAAAGACTGTTATGGCATACGTTGAGGGAAGAGCGAGCGGGGGGGGGATTTCGAGGGGAAGGTAGATTAGTAGAATGAGTAGGTAGCAGCAGCAGCCGACAACAGAAGGCGCCGCATGCCGCACACAATTGACAAACGAGATTATTGTGCTTTAAGCCTTTAAGTCTTTGTTAGACAATTTGCAGCCAAATGGCGTGCAGCAGTGGCATCAGCCGCAGACGCTAACACAGACGGAGGTAAAGAGAGCGCAAAAAAAAAATAAAATAAAATATATATATGCACGACGCGCTAAATACTCTGTAAGCAGGCAGCAGGCAGCAGCAGTAGCTGAACTATAGTGTGGACTCTCTATCTTTCTCACTTACTCTCCCATTCTCTTTTATTATGTCAGTCTCGCAATCACTCTCTCCTCTCTCTCTCTCTCTCTCTATCTCTCTCTCTCTCTCTACCTCTCTCTCTCTCTCTCTCTCTCTCTGTTACTCTCTCTCTCTCTCTGTTACTCTCTCTCTCTATCACTTTTTTTCAACTAATAATTATTATTTATGCCCCCCTGCTCAAAATTCAATAAAAAACTTTTGCTGGAATGAGCATAGCTCATTGTGTTTTTTTAATTACAGGGTATTAAGCAAAGCTGTTGTTTATGTCTGCAAGTGACTTTAATTGTTGTAATGCGATTCCATTCATTTCCGCGGCTCAAATCTGCCGCCTCCTAAGCCCATTCTATTAGTCTATCAAACTCTTCAATTGCACTCAGTCTATCAGTCTAACAGTCTGTCAGTCTAACAGTCTGTCAATCTGTCAATCTGTCAGTTTGTCTCACTATGTCTGTCTGTTGTCTATCCATGCATCTATCAATCTTTTGCAGTAGATCAACGTTTGCAATTTCATGGTCGCTTCCATTGTTCGATGCGATGCGATGCGACGCATTTCTCCTCAACGAAACGAATCTCTGAGTGTGTCAAAGTATTTGTAATTGCTTGTGAATAGATTCACGGGATTTAGTGCTAATGCAATTGTTAGCTTTAGCTTTTTGGCCAGTTTAATTGCCATTCGCCTTTCGCTTTTCACTTTTTGCCTTCCACTTTTACTCTGTTATCTTTCCATTTCGCCCCACCCCCATAGCCGCCGCAAAGTATGCAGCGGATGTCTGGCAAATTAATTCAAAGTGTCAAATTTTTAGCGCTGCGCTCAAATTGACAAATTCATTTGAATCTTTTGTGCATGCACAACGAATGCATATTTCATTTTATTTCCAAATATTTTTTTTCTTTTTGCATTTTCTTTTTTTTTTGTGTTTGTCTTTTGATTGATTAACAATGTGACAACTTAAGACAATTGCATCAAAAAAAAAAAGAAGAAGAAATCTTTTGACATTCGATTGATTGAAATGATAAAGTATTGACTGAGAGAAATGCAAATGAAAATGTTAATGTCCTTTTTTTTTTGGGCTGTAGATATATATAAATATATTGTAGACTGATTCAATATACATTAACTTCAAGCTACTTTTTCTACCTGATGTAAAATATTTCTATGAATTAAGAAAATGTATTAACATATATTCTATATATCTTTAAAATTATTCACAGCATTACTAGCAGATATATTATAACTACATTGAACTATATACAAGCTATATAGAAACTAGAGTCTATATATTTTTAACATACAGCTGTATATTTTATTATAATTTATTTTCTTTATAGTTTAAAAAGGATTTAATTATGAATCAAGAATATACATATAACTATAAGAATATATAAAAAAAAAAATATTTATAAAATATGTATATCCAATAACATTTCTATCAACATTTCTATATTAAATAAGATTTTCTTATGGATCAGGAATATATATATATATTATATATATGTATGTATTTAATTACCTAAATTAACATACTTACAACATTCAGCAATTGACAATCTTCCTATTTTTAGTATATCAAGTCAGATTTTCTTATGGATCAGGAATATATATCTATATAGTTAGTTATAAAGTTATATACCTATATTTATACATTCTGACAATATGCATTTCATAACTTTTCACATTTTCTTCTACAATTTTCTTACGGATCAGGAACATATATATCTATTTAGTCATCTATATAATTATTTATCTATATTTATTTACATACTTCAAATATACAGCAAAAAAATTATATTTTCTTAACCCCAAATTGCCATAGATTTTCCTATGGATCAAGAATATATATATATATATATGTATATAGCTAGATATAACAATCATAAGTTAAGCAACAATTCAATCAACATTTAAATCGCTCAATTGAAGCAATGACATAAATAAAAAAAAATAGAAGCAATGTCTAAACGAGTGTTTACACAACGTATATTCATACTTATTCATACATATTCACACATATTCACATAATTGGCGTCAATTACAACTTGACTTCAACGAGCACTTAAAGTCACTTTAAATCAACATGTAAATAAACAAGCAAAATTGACTATATACAACAATTGCTATTGTCACCTTATTGCTGTTGCTGCTGTTGATGTTTTACAACAATTTCTGATAGTTGAAAAAAATACAAAAATAAAAAAAATTCTTTTTTATGTATAGAAGAACAGTGATAGCTAAAAGTAATTGAATATAAAGTGTATACAGTGCATAGAAAATGTTTTGTGAACAATTTGATTAATGTAATTGTGCGATTTTCCATTCCAATTAGTTCACGTCACAACAACAAGAACAATTTGACTTTAATGATGCTGTAAACGTGTTTCATCTTGCACGTAATTGAGGGTTGCATCATTAGTGCTTAACCGTCTTAAGCGTCTTAGATATCTTAGTCGTCTTAAGAGCTTAACGATTTAATGGCTTAGTTAGCCACGTTACCAAACTAGTCTCAAAAGTATTACTTAACATTAAAGAGAGTAGAACGATTATATTATCATTATATATATATATATATATATATATATATATATGCTCACACATATATACAGTTATTTTGACGTCATTTCAATCAGTTGTCTCAACAATAGCTCTCAACTATTTCTCATCCTTCTTTATCTTAGAGTTTCTGCTTTTTGTTTGCAATATCTACGCTTTGTACAGCGAATCAATCACAATTAGGATTAGAGTAAATGTAACTACACACACACAGAGAGAGACATACACACACACATACACACATACAAACACACACACATCTGGCACATTCAATTCATTATTCATTATGAGTGCTTGTGTGTCCTAGCAAATGAGTCGGAAACCTTTTGCTAATGAATTCTCTGTAATTTATGATAGAAACTATGCCAAATTTCATATTTTTTTTTCTATTTTTGCAGCAACAGCAGTAAGAAGAAGCAGAAACAAAGTCAATTGGTACACTGCAGAAAAATATTTGAAAATTCAAAAATTTCATTTCTCAATTCTTTGCATGATTTAAAAAAAAAAATTTAAATAAAGAAAAATCATAATATAAAAAAAAATTCTTAAATAAAGAGGAAAAAATAATAGTAATTATAATATTAATAATAATTTTAATGAATTTAAATTAATAACTTGAAAATAAAAATATATTAATAAAGAATAAAATTATATAAATATTACAAAATTCCATATTAAATATTTTCTCTAATTATTTATAAAATTCTTAATAGTGAAAGACTGTAAAGAAATTAAAAAATAATAATAATTATAATATTAATAATATAAATAAATGAATTTAAATAAAAAACTTGAAAATAAATAAATATTATTAAAAAAAATATTATATAAATATTAAAAATTTCATATAAATTATTTTTTGTAATTATTTATAAAATTCTTAAAAATCAATAATTGTAAAAAAAAAAAAAATAATAGTAATGAATTCAAATTAAAAACTAGAAAATAAATAAATATTAATAAGAAAAAAATATTATATAAATATTAAAAAATTCCATTTTAAATACATTTTGAAATTATTTATAAAATTCTTAAAAATAAAAGACTGTAAAAAAAAATAAATAATAATAATAATTATAATATTAATAATATGAATAAATGAATTCAAATTAAAATTAAAAAATAAATAAATATTAATAAGAAATAAAAATATATTAATATTAAATATGTAATTATTTATAAAATTTTTCAGAAATAAAAGATTTACAAAAAAAAAATTTTTAAAATTTAAAACATAAAAAAAAATAAATAAGAAATTATACATAACATAATAAATAATAATAAATTAATTCAAATTAAAAACAAAATTATTATGAACAAAAATAAGAAAAAAAATCTCTACATTTTCTTTGCATTAATAAAAATTTCTTCTCTATTTGAATTAAATACAAAAAGAACATATATATATATATATATATATATATATATATATTTATATATATTAATAAAATATTAATTAAATAACAATATAAACAAATATAAATGTATTCATAAATATAAATATAAATATGTGAAAATACTTCAATCAGTGTAAGTTATTAAATCTTAAGTAATTTATTTGTTTTGTTTGTCAGAGAATCATATAAAATATATTATTTGGCGTAGCGTATATTAATTGGTCAATTGTGTAAATTGTTCGATTGTGCGTTTGATCAATTGAATTGTTCAATTGATGTTATTGTTGTTGTTGTATTGTGTTTGAATTTTGCTTAATTCGCTTACATGAATTGCATTCAATTTGCAGCAATTTTATTTGGCACATGTCTGACATGTCTGGCTCGAAATGCCTTTGACATAAATTGCAATTTCGCCTCAGCGTTTTACAGCAATTCGTATTTCGCAATTCGCATTTCGCAATTTCACAATTTGCATTTCGCATTCGCAATTCGCATTTGAATTTTGTATTCGAATTTGAAATTTGCATTTGCATTTAAATGCACATTTTACTGGCAGGACATAGAAAAAGATAGACAGTTAGGAGATTGCATAGAGAGAGTGAGAGAGAGAGAGAAAGAGAGGAGAGAGTGGATATGTGACAAAAGTGTGTAAAGTCATTTATCAGTCGTATATTGTGCAATATATCAAATAAATTAGTTAAATATTATGTTATCAAATTAAGTGCGCACGCCCAACAAAACAAGCAAACGCAGCATTAGCACAAACACACACATATATATATATATATATATATATATATATATATATGCATATGTATATATGTATCTGTTCGCTTAGCTTCTATGCATATGTTTCACACTGTCAGCATAAATTTCACTCAACATTTGATATGACAACAATAAAGTTAAGCGGCCAGCTGAATTACACACTCACACATACGCACACAGACTCGTACAGTTAGTCATACTCATATTCACATCACATTCATATCACATTCAGTGGCAATGACAAGTCTCAAGTCTGCGCGATGCTGATGCTTCATTCAAATTATGAACAAAAACCAAACGCAAAACCAGCAAATTGTCAGCACCAAAACTTAACGCAGTGAAGCATTTTTGACCTCTGTCTCTGTTTCTATCTCTGCCATTGCCACTGCCACTGCCACTGGCTTTGTCTCTATTTGCTGTCTCTACCACTGTCTCTGTCATTGGTGCCAACCTCCTGCCCCTCTCAGCACTTATAAGTATATGCTGCATATGCTATGCCACAAGCATCCGTTGCAACTACAGTTCAAAATGCTAATCGCCATTACACATGACGTTTATTGTCTGTGAAACAATTGAAATCAGACAAAACATGCTTAAAATTCTCATGAATTTTATTACGTGCTTAGCGCGAAAAGCCAACAGCAGGATCAAGCATGTAATTCACCTAACTCTAAACTTCTCCTCATCATGCACAGCTGACAGTTGATAAAACTGTAGTAGAAACTACAACATGTTCGCTGTTGCATCAAAAGGTGCAACATCATGCTGCAGTTGTTGCCTTTATTTACAGTCTAGTCAGTTAAATATAAATGTAAAATAATATAAATAAAATAAATAAAATAAATAAAATAAATAAAATAAATAAAATAAATAAAATAAATAAAATAAATAAAATAAATAAAATAAATAAAATAAATAAAATAAATAAAATAAATAAAATAAATAAAATAAATAAAATAAATAAAATAAATAAAATAAATAAAATAAATAAAATAAATAAAATAAATAAAATAAATAAAATAAATAAAATAAATAAAATAAATAAAATAAATAAAATAAATAAAATAAATAAAATAAATAAAATAAATAAAATAAATAAAATAAATAAAATAAATAAAATAAATAAAATAAATAAAATAAATAAAATAAATAAAATAAATAAAATAAATAAAATAAATAAAATAAATAAAATAAATAAAATAAATAAAATAAATAAAATAAATAAAATAAATAAAATAAATAAAATAAATAAAATAAATAAAATAAATAAAATAAATAAAATAAATAAAATAAATAAAATAAATAAAATAAATAAAATAAATAAAATAAATAAAATAAATAAAATAAATAAAATAAATAAAATAAATAAAATAAATAAAATAAATAAAATAAATAAAATAAATAAAATAAATAAAATAAATAAAATAAATAAAATAAATAAAATAAATAAAATAAATAAAATAAATAAAATAAATAAAATAAATAAAATAAATAAAATAAATAAAATAAATAAAATAAATAAAATAAATAAAATAAATAAAATAAATAAAATAAATAAAATAAATAAAATAAATAAAATAAATAAAATAAATAAAATAAATAAAATAAATAAAATAAATAAAATAAATAAATAAAATTAATTTCCTAAAGAATAAATGTTATTATTAATTTTTTATTATTTGTATAGCTTTTTATTGTTAAATTGTTTTCTGTTTAGTTAATAATAAAAGATGTTATATTTTACAACTTTTTGTTGTTGTTATTTTAATTATTTACTGAGCGGAGATTAGTTTTAGCAAGAGTAACCAAGAATGAGAATTTTGTAATATTTTTCAAAAATACAAATGAGGAAACACGCTCTACATACCACAAGCTCTCATACTCACACTGCCTAAAGCGTTTTCATTTCTTTCTCTCTGCCACTCTCGCTCTATCTCTCTCTATCTCTATCTCACTGTATAGTTGTTCAGTGCCTTTTGAAAAGCTGTTAAAACATTTGAGCAAACGACAGGCGGACATAACTCAACTTGAAACAGGAATACAACAAAATACACACAAAGCAGGAAATGAGCATATCTATGTACAACTAGCTGTAACATAGTGTTACACACATACAAATATATACAGACAGTGTGTGTGTGTGTGTGCATGAGAGAGAGAGAGAGAGAGAGAGAGAGAGAGATAGACTAACATACATTGCATAGCATTACTTGTGGCTTTGGTGTTAGTCTCTGTCCTGATATATTGCTCTGACCAGTAGACCAAATAAACAAACAGTTACAGATATAGCTACAGATATATGTATATAAACAGATATAGATATATA
This sequence comes from Zaprionus obscuricornis, assembly GCA_037044475.1. Classification (NCBI taxonomy): domain Eukaryota; kingdom Metazoa; phylum Arthropoda; class Insecta; order Diptera; family Drosophilidae; genus Zaprionus; species Zaprionus obscuricornis. The sequence continues at coordinate 89,915 of JBAMBR010002792.1, forward strand.
CACAGATATCGATATACATTCTGTATATATATATATATATATATATACATACATATACATAAATATAGTGTATATATTGCCTGGAATGAAGCAATCAATGACGAGGCTCAACATAAGATAAACAACATTTCAGTTTGAGTAAATTTTCTTAATTGAAATTGAACAAGTTTCTTTTTTGGTATATGATAATTGTAATTTATCGTTAAAGCTATTCTATAGAATATAATTTCAGCTATACAAATATATATAGATCAGAAATACTGCTAGTTACTTTGTCTATAATTTGTCTTGAATTCCAAAATATTTTACTGAAGCTTGCAACAAATATCAATAACATAATGAGAATCACGGAGAAATGCGTTTATGGAATATTCGTTTTTTGGAAAATTTTTTAGATTTTAGTAATATGATTCCTTTGATATAATATGATATACATATCTAATCTAGAAGATATTAGCATAAAAATAAAGCATTGGAATTTGAGTTGACTTTTCGACTCTTTCAGTAAGAGAAAATGTCATGTTAAGTCTCATAAAATATTTGATCTCTGTGATCTAAAAGATATGAGAATCACATAGAGAAACTTAGCTTGAGCTTCATAGCTAATTCGATTCGTATAAATGTTCAACTGAGTTTTAAATTCATTAAGTCTTGGTAAGTGTTGGAAACGTTACTGCTATGATTCAATAATTAAATGATCCATGGGATGCAATATAAATCAAAATCAATATCCATCAAAATATTCAGTCTGTTAGTCTGTCGAATACATATGTATATGTTGATTAGTGCTTAGTCAAGTTTCTCTACTTCAATTTATAACACACATAAAAAATCTATGAAAACCAAAAAAAAAAAAAAAGAATTTCTTTTGTTCGTCAACATCAGATTTTCTGCTGCATGCAGTGAGATCTGCTGAGCGCAGCAAATTAGCATTAAGCTGAAACGACAACAACAACAGCAAAGCACAGACAACAGACAGGCAACAACAACAAACATGTGTTGCCTGTCACTTGAACATACCCCATGTCCCTCACGTGGCACTATGTCACATTAAATGATACGCAACACTTGACACCGAAATGCGGCGGCAAAAGTAGAAAAAAAAAAGAAAAAAAAAACTGTAACCTAACCGAAAGTTGTGTGGCAACCGCACACACACACATCGTACACACACATACATACACATACATAAACATAGACACACATAATGTACATATATAGGAGTAAAAAAGTAAACTCATAATATGCTTGAGAGTTTCCTGCCGACGCACTAAAGAAGCCAACAAAATTGCTCTAGAGAAAATTCTACTTTATGTACTTTATTAATGAGTCGTTAGCAGTTGCTGTTGCTGTTGTTGTTGTTGTTGTTGTACAAGTTGCATTTGTTGCGACAGCAAGAAAGTAGCGAGTAAAAAAAGTGAAGTGAGGAAGAAAGTAAAATCAATAGAAAGCTGACACAGCTGCTGCCGCAAAGTATGCAATGAAATTGGGCAAATGAATTTAAATGATGTTGCCACGCGTTGCGTATACGCAATGTTGGACTGAGTAAACTCAACGAAACGCAGTCAACTGTGAAAAAGTTGCTATAACAGCGGAGAGTGAGAAACAAAGGGAGAATGATAGAGCGTGAGGTGGAAGGAAGAGTGTGAGTGAAAGAAGTCAGACATATGTGTGCTAGGAAAAACGTATGCAAATACTGTAAGAAATGAAGCAGCAACAGTAGCAAAAAGAGAAAGAAAGAAAGTCAAAAGCAACTAAACAAAAAAAAAAAAAAAACAAAAAATGTGTGTGTGTGTATAAAGACTAAGAAAGCAAACGGAAGTTTATTTCAAGTCTTCAACCAAAATGGGAAAGGGAAGAGAAATAGCAGCAGAGAATGAGAAAGAAAGAAAGAGAGAGAGAGAGATAGAGAGAGAGCATAGGGAATAAGGAATAGCGAATAAGGAATAGGGAATAGGGAATATGAAGTGGCAGTCAAGTGCAAGTAGCAAGGCAACATCAAGCAGTAGCAGCAGAAAGTAAAACAAACAAGCGCATAAAGCAAAGGCCAAGACAAACAACAGGAAGACAAAATCAAGCTGGCAACGCAACGACAAGACAACGCACCGTCAGGCAAGGCAAGGCAAGGCAAGGCATACCAAGTGAGCTGAATGAAATGATAGATATAGTCAGATATACATATGTATATATATATATATATATATATATATTCTCTATGTATGTGTGTGTGTGTGTGAATATATGCTCAACTCAACTGCATTTGAACTTGTAACCTCAGCGTGTCATAAGGTGAACGGAAGCGGATGTTAGATCTAAGAGCAAATGCTAGCAGCAAAAAAAAAATACAATTTTAGCCTAAAGTATAAGACATTTGCTCGGTCAAGGGATACCCAGTACAACTACTATATAAAAATTAAATAAAAAATAATAATACATAAATATAAATGATATAAATTAAAAAAAAAAATTAAATAAAATATAATTTATTAAAATAATGATAATAAAATAAATAAAAAATAATAATAAATAAATTTAAAAACTAATTAAATTAAAAATTTAAAATAATATTTTCATTATTTCATGATAATAAAATGAAAAGAAAACATAATAATAATAAATAAATTTATAAGCGAAATAAATTTTAAATAAAATAAAATATAATTAATGAAAATAATGATAATAAAATCAATAAAAAATTAATTAAATTTAAAATAATAAAAATAATGAGAATAAAATTAATAAGAAAATATATAATAATAATTTAATAAAAATAGAATTTAAATAAATTTCAATAAAATATAATTAATGAAAATAATGATAATAAAATTAATAAAAAGAAAAAATAATAATAATAAATAAATTTATAGGCGAAATACATTTTAAATAAAATAAAATATAATTAACGAAAAATAATGATAATACAATTAATAAAAATAAAACAATAATTTTTATTTCAATTTATTAATATAATTTTACTATAAAAAAAATGTTTATAAAAATTTTAAATTTTAAAAAATAAAGTTATATATAGTACATCTTACATCATATAAGATTCATGTTGCATAAACTGAATATACACAAAGCTATTTTTAGCATTATTCCTTATCCTTATTTTTTACCTATGCATGCTGAGTATAAAAAGAGTAGAATAAAAAAAAAAAAAAAAAAAAAAAAAATAGAAATAAAAAGAGGAACAAAACAAAACTGGCTTCAAATGCCAAATGCCAAAACGTGCTCAAGTTCATATGCCAAGAAGACAGAAGACTCTGAATCAGAGTTCGAGTCAGTCAAAGTGCCGACAGCTGCAGGCACATACAAAAAAAAAATAAAAATAAAAAAAATACGTAGACCGAATAGAAAAACAACTTCATCATTTTATTTTTCTCTTTTTGTTTTTGTATATTTTTTAATACCTGGTAGCCATCAAGTAAAAAGGGTATATACATTTTCATACAGCAGACATTATTATAAAGAATATGAATATTCCTTAGCAGCAGTAAACATATCGGTGAAAAGTTTCTTCAGATCGGATGATGCAAAACTTATGCATATGCGTATAGGGTATATTTCAGTCGAGCATACAGTTAAACATTCTTATTTGTTATTTTTCTGTTTTTCTGTTTTGCTTTGCTTTTTTTCTGAATCGAAGCAGGCAAAACACAATTCACTCAATCGAACATAAAACGTAGCTCACTCAAAACATTTGTAGCTTTCTATTCATTTAGTCAAACAGTTTGATAGACAAAATTTTTTGTTGTTTTTCTTTTCTCTTTTTTTTTTTTTTTAGGTGGAAAAAATAACAAAACAATAAAAACAAAAAAAATAGCAAAAAAACAAAAAACAAAAACAAAATAAAAAAAAAAGAAAAAGAAAAATATAAAAATATAAATAAAACGCCCCCAAAGAGGTTAAATTTCAATTGCAGACAAGCGGACACTTGGTAATTACAAGACGAAACGCCGAAGTTATGTCAATTTCAAGACGAACATTGCCGCGTAGATTTCAACGAGAGCAACATATGCGACAACAACAACAACAACAACAACGACACGAACTAGAATTAGAACTAGAACAGGAAGATGAACAAGAACAACATGAATATCCATATATGAATCCATATGAAATGCAATTAGAAAAAAAAACGATGACAAATCAAATCTTAAATAAAACGACAAATGTAATGTTGACAAATAGACAATTGTTGCTTTTGCAGAAATTGGAAAGACAATTGCAAAAACAACAGCAAAAGCAGCAGCAGCAACAACAACAGCAGCACCAACAACAACGACAACAACAACAACAACAATATAAAAAACAACAATATGTGTGTCGAAAACAATATCCAAAATTATCAATAAAAAATTCACTTTTAATGCATAAATCGTTAATGCCATTAATACTACCGCCACGTCTGAAAGGTGGCAAAAAGTATCGAAAACCAAAACAAACGAAATTGAAAGGCGGTGATGCAACGCAGCGTGTTCAAACACTATTGGTTGTCAAAGATGAACCCAAATATTATGTAGCACCACCGGCAGCCAAAATTCGTTTACAGAAATTAAATAATCGAAAATCAATTTTAATGTCATCGTCAGGGAAAAAGAAGCGTACAACTACGTTGATATCGAATAGTAAAACTTTCAATGATCTTTTGACTGAAAATTTTCGCAAGCAACGTGAACAGCAACAACAACAAAAACAAATACAAATACAAAAAGAAAAACAAAAAGAAATACAAAAATTAATGGAAAAAGAAAATAAAATAATAAAACAGCAACAAAAAGTGATAACAAAATCATCAGCACATAGTAAAAGTATTGGACTTCGGTTAAGTGATCTAAAAACTCTTAGCAGCAAAAATAATAAAAATAGTGACAATAATAATAGTAAAACGAGAAATCACAGTAAAAATAATTTAATTAATCATAATCAGAATAATAGCAATAATAAAATTAATAATAAAATAATGAGAAAACATAGCAGCAAGCATAGTGGAACTGCTGATGTTGAAGTACCCCTAACAACACGCTTGCCGATCATTGATTTCATTTCCACAGATGATTTCGACCTTATGCTCAAATCTAAGAAACATCGAAAATCTAGACATTCGGATACTATTCAAAATAATAAAAATCAAAAAGTAAATCATTTATAATGTCAAATATCGTAATATCGATAAACCAAAGTAACGAATTGTGGATAATCATGTTTTTTTTTTTTTGGGCAAAACAAATTTATAATATAATATAATATGCTATAAAAAAAAAAATTAATTGAGATAAATTATTATGTTCAGACGGTGAAATCGTAAATAAATGTCACTTAAAATAGTATCTGGCTTTTTTTTTTTTTATTTTCGGATAACTTGAAGAGTGTGGAGTAGTTTTCAGTGATAAATATCCCATGGATACACAAGCCGAGGATGAGTGTTATGAGTGACGAGGGAAGATTAAACTAGTAAAGAGTAACGATTGACAAATTATGAGAAACGAATAACAAGTATCGAGTGACGATTGTTGAGTAGCGAGTGACGAGTGATGAATAACGTGGTATAAGGAAGGAATAACGAATAATGCGTGACGAATAACGAGTGATGAAGGAAGAGTAAACGAGTAGAATACGTAATACGTAACGCATAATAATTGCCGATATACAAGTTACGAGTGACAAATAACGAGTAACGAGTAACGAGTGACGAGGGAGTAGTAACGAATTAAGAGTAACAAATAATGCGTGACGAATAATGAGTGATGAGGGAAGATTCAACGAGTAGAGTAAAGAGTAAAGAGTAACGAGTAACGATTAACGATTGACAAGTTACGAGTGACAAATAACGAGTCACAAGTAACGAATGAAGGGAGAGGAGTACCGAATTACGAGTAACGAATAATGCGTGACTAATAATGAGGGAAGAGTAAACGAGTAGAGTAAAGAGTAACGAGTATCGATTGACAAGTAATGAATGACGAGTTTTAAAGATGAGCGACAAGTAACGAGTATCGAGTGACGATTGACAAGTGACGAGGGATGAGACAGGAATAATGTGTGATGAATAACGAGTGGCGAATAACATGAATCGAGTGACCATTGACGGTTGACAAGTGACGAGGGAGGAGGAATGACGAGTAACGAACAACGAGTAACGTGTGATAAGTTACAAATATGAAGTAAAGAGTAATGACTGAAAAATAACGAGTGGCGAGTGACATGTGACGGGTAGCGAGTAACGCGTGAAATGTAATGAATGACGATAAACGAGTGGAAAGTAAAGATTGATGATCGACAAGTCTAGCAACAGTGTAACGAATGAAAGATCTCATGCAATGAGTAATAAGTGAAAATTAACGAGCAAAGTGTAACTAATCTTTAACAACTTTTAATAGCGAGTATATAATAAACGAGGAACCTTAAATGATTCCGCACCACAGCCACATTCTGCCTGATGCAGAACTCAAAATGAGAAAATATGATAAAAAAAAGAAAGGAAGAGAAAGGGAGCGAGAGAGAGAGAGAGAGAGTGACAAGGAGGCTAAGCAAAAGCAGCAGTTCGACTTAACTTTTGCAAGAAGAAATTGTGGTAATAGGCAAAGTAAGAATTGAAGCAGAAAAAGTATCAGAAGCTGAAAAACGAAGTAGAAGAAGCAGAAGAGGTGGAGAAAGAAGCAGAAATAGCGGCAAAAGCAAAAGGGAAATGGAAAAAGAAGGATAGAAGAGAACAGAACTTTTGCGCAAATTATCTGCGTCGCGTTTATTTCGCGCAAACAAATCGCAAAAGTTTTTGCAGTCCAACCGAAACGTCGTCGCCGTTGTCGTTGTCGTTGTCGACGACCCCATCAGCGACCCCGTTGACAACCCAACACTGAATTGACTTGGCCTCTGGTACGAAACAAAACGGAACTTTGCAATGCAAAAGCGCCAAGACCAAGACCAAGACCAACACTAAGACCAAGACGAAGACGAAGACCAAGACCAACATTAAGACCAAGAGCAAGACCAAGAGCAAGACTAAGAGCAAGCCATGTTCCTGCCTGATCTGCTGCTACTGGCCTCGACAACTGGCATGACAAGCTGCGCTCGCTCATGCTGCTTCTGCTGCTGCATACGCTGCTGCTGCATGCAGCATTGCTGTTGCTGCTTCTGCTGCTTCAGGCGCAATGATGATGGTGCTGCCCATTTTTCGGGGGTGCGGTGTATTTAAAACTTTTGCCGCTTTTGCCCCGGCATACAAAAAAAAAAAAAACAAAGTTTTTGGCGCTGTAAAATCGCTAGCTTTGGAGCATGGCACGGCACAGGCATCTTGCAGCAATTTACGGCCTTTTTCTACATTTGGCCCCAAATGCTATACGAGTCAAACAGACTGAGAAAGCGGGAGAAAGAGTGATAGAGATAGAGAGAGAGAGAGAAAGAGGAGTAGTGCAAGAATCAGTAGAAATGAAGATGGGAGTCACAAGACGTTGGAGACGATGTTTGGGCAATTGAAGCGTTGAACGCGACAACGAATGCGGCATGAACTTCTTCTGTTGCCGCTGTTGCTGCTGCTGCTGCTGCTGCTTCGTCTGCTGCTCGTTGCTGTTGCTGTTGTTGTTGTTGTTGTTGCTGTTTGTGTTTCTTGCAAACGAGACTTTTTCGGCTTGTTTTCATTTTCAGCATGAAGCATTTGCATTTTTGCTGTAAAGCAACAACAACAACAACAGCAAAAAATCAAGTTGCCAAAGTGGGCAACTTCAACAAGAGGGAGGACAACAACAACAACAACAACAACAACAGGGATAAGTTGGTAACGGCAACGACAACGACAACGACGACGACGACGACTGCGGCTTTTAACCGCAAACCAAACGGAAATTGAGATTCATTTAATTCATTGTATGCTAGACGTCTGCATCACAGTCAGGGCGCAATCAGTGGCAGTGGCAGCGGCGACGGCGGCGGCCCAGGGCAAAAAAAAAAATAAAGGGTTAAGCGTTGTGCGATGCTTCGTTGACAGCTATTCGGGCCATGGCATAATCAGCAGCAGCAACAGCAACAGCAACAACAACAAGAAAATGAAGAAATTTTGAACGTTTGCAAAAGCTTTAAATGACTCTGCGGCTACATCAACGGCAATGGCAATGGCAACGCCTTGCTAATATTTATGCTTGAGGCATATATATATAATCGAGTGGCAGACAGCGATGCTAAGTTGCAGCAGCCGAGTGGCAAGCGATGCAGAAGACAGCAGAATGTAGAATTGCGGCGACAAGCTATGCCCGACCAGGCCAATGTGAGTGCGCTATGAGTCCAATGGATAAGGCCAAGTGTACTTCTTGGCCAGTTGAAATACTTTGATTGCCCTCAAGTTGGAGCCAAAAAAAAAAAAAAATAATAAAAGCTAAAGCTAAAAGAAAAATACACACACACACACAGAGAATAAGAGCGAGAGAGAGAGAGAGAGATAGAAACATGTCTGGGAATCGCTTTGGATTGCAAACTTCAGCAATAAAGTCGAGTGCAAGCAAACGCTCATCATGCGCTTTAAGCTAACCGAAACGTACAGTAAAAGAAATGCCGACAGCCACAGAGCGTAAGTGAATGAGTGAGTGAGAGAGAAAGAGTGAAAGAGTCTAAAAATTTTTTATATATATTTTTTTTTTTTGAGCTTATTGATTATAGATTTTTTACTGTTTAATAATCTTAAAAACTTACAACGAGTTTCATAGCAATTAGCTTTTACTTTTTGTCATTTAATAGTTGAAAAATTCTATTTTTTTTGCATAGCAATGAGCTTTTGTTGCTCAGCAAGGTTGATCGTTAATGTGCTGCATTAATTGCCATAGCAAGCAGCTTTTAGTTAGCAGGCGCTTAGCTCTTATTAGATATTATTCTTTGCATATTTATGTATATATCTATCTCACTCTCTCTCTCTCTCTCTCTCATGCATTACATATATTCTCTAAATAATAATTTTAATGATTTCTTTGCAGCTCAAAGCAAGTGTTGCATTATTGCACATAGCTGCAAGAGAGCAACAGAGACATAGAGCGAAAGAGAGAGAGAGAGAAAGATGGAGATAGTAGATAAGACCATGATAGATAGAGTATACAAAGTTCGTTGACTGCACAATTAAACTCAATAAAATTTATTTTTCTATCGTTCGTTGTCATTTATTCTGTGTGCATTTCTTTGCCGCCTTGTTGTTGTGCATGGGGCATGCGACGAAAATTTTTTGGGTCAGAGTTAGGGGCAACAGAATTGACATGAGTGAGGGTGGCGGCACATTGCTGCCATAGGGGTGACCATGCCATAGGCTATATGCCATATATATATATATATATACACTGACTCGTGACTCATTTCTCTATCTCTCTCCCTCCATCTCTCTCTCACTCTTTCTCTGAGTCTTGCTGCCACTATCTGACGCTTTTTACTCCCTCTGTGTCTCTCTTGGGCTTTGCAGAAATTGCACATTTCGAGAATGTCGTGTGCAAATTTGCTTTTCGCACGATTTCATTTCGAGTGTTGCATAAATTAAGCATTGGCCGGACTCAAAATTTGCCAATTGCTCGGTTAACTGTACCCCACTCCAAAAAAAAACAAAAAAAAAAAAAAATAAATAAATGGCATAAACTTGAATTTAAATCCACAAAAATCTAAAAAAAAAATAGAATTATGTATATACATATATATATATATATATATATATATATATATACAGAAATTTAATTATGCATGCAATGACTGAGACGTCGACGTCGACTGAGGCAGACTGCCAATGCCTGCCATTTTGTCTGTGACATGCTTAGTGAAGAAGTTAAATGCATGAATGCAATGCATCAGATAATATAAATTTCATTCAATTTTTCTCTCTTTCTCTTTGTCTCTCTTTTACTTCTCACTAATTGCTTTCCGTCTTTTCTCTCTCTCTCCCTCTCTCTCTCCCTCTCTCTCTCTATCTCTCTATTTATCTCTATTTTACTTACTTACTCTCCAACCCTCTTTCTCTTTTTCTCCTATACTCTTTCTCAGCACTCTACTTCTCTCCTCCTCTTCTTTTTTCTTCTCTTCTCCCTTTCTCAATTTCTCTCCTACTATCCATATCTCCATATCTCCTTATCTCTCTTTTTCCCCTATTATCATGTCTTCCTTTGCTCTTTCTTTCTTTTCCATTATCCCTCACTACTACACTTCTTGTCTCTCTCTCTCTCTCTCTCGATCTGATTCTCCATTTCTCACTTTATCCATTACTCTTTCTATGTTCCTCTCTCAATAAATGCTATATTTATCATTCTCTTTTCCTTCTTTTTCTCTCCCATTTATCTCTCTCTCTCACCCTTCTCTCTTTCTCTCCCTTCTCTCACTCTCATCTCCTGTCTCTCTATTTCTTCTCTCTCCCTCTATCTCTTCCTTATCTCAATCTCTATTCTTCTCTTTTTCTCCCTCTTTCTCTTCTTTTTTTATTCTCTCTCTCTCCCTCCCTTTTCTCTCTCATTTTTTTCCTGTTTCTCTCTTTTTTTCTGTTTTTTCTCTCTCCCTTCTCTCTCTTCTCACTCTCTCTCTTTATCCATTTTCTCTCTCTCTCCTCTCTCTTCTCTTCTCTTCTCTCTGTCTCTTCTCCCTTTTCTGTCTGTCTCTCTTTTCTCCCTTTCCTGTCTCTCTCTCTCCTTTTTTATCTTATTTTCTCTCTCTTCTCTCTCTCTTCTCTCTCTCTCTCTTCTCTCTCTCTTCTCTCCCTCTCTTCTCTCTCTCTCTTCTCTCTCTCTCTTCTCTCATCTCTCTTTTTCTCTTCTCTATTCTTACTCTACTCTTTCTCTTTTTCTTTTTCTCCCTCAATAGCCCCATCTTTCTCTCTCTCTCTTTCTTTCTCACTCTCTAAATTCTTTACTCTCACCCACTTACTTATGTATGTATGTCTCCCCTATCACATAGCAGCAGCAGCAGCTACTTCCGCCACATCTAACATTTGCACATTTGCTCGCCATTCAAGCTAAGCAATTGATATGCCAATTATGCGACACAAGTGACACTTGCATTGCGTTTGTCTACTCTGCCTCTGTACATATGTATGTACATATGTATGTATGTGTATGCATGCATGTGTCTCTGTCTGTTTGTCTCTCTGTTTGATTTGTCTCTCAGTCTCTCTGTCTGTTTGTCTACATATGTTTGTTTGTTTGAGTGACCTGCTTATTGAACGTATTGCAATTACCTGACACACTTTACACGCATACACATACACACACACACACATACACACACACACACACACACACATATGCAAAAACGAGGCCGACGTACATAGCGTTACACACCGTTAAAACGGTGTCAAAGTTCACGGGAACAAAACTTTCACATTGCAAAAATTTTCCCTCATTTTGTAATTTTGATTTTTTTTTCCTGTTTTTTTTTTTGCTGCTTCTTTTTAATTTTTTTTTTTTTACCGTATTTTTTTTCACAGGACTTTTGTTAATTAGGCACAGCTGGTAATCCCTGCCAAAGCCAATTGACCCACAAAAGTACGAGAAAGAGAGAAAGAAAGAGAGAGAGGGGAGAGAGAGAGAGTGTGTGTGGAAGAGCAATAGAGAAAAGTCTTTTGCTGCCTACCGCAAGCAACTTTTACTCATGCTGCTGCCACTGCTGCCGCCGCTGCTGCTTCTGTTGCTGTTTCTACTTTAGCTGCTGCTGCTTCTTCAATTGCTGCTGCTGCTGCTGCTTCATCTACTTGCCATTTTTACTTCTTCATTGTGCGCCACAGATCTGATGATATTAAAAAACTAATGGGAACAGCAATTGCGACAGCGACGATGACGATGACGGCGACTGCGAACTGATGCTGCTGCCTGCGACTGCGGCTGTTACCACAAGTACAAAATCGAAAGGCAACAACAGCAAATTGTAAAAGCGAACTGAAACAATATGCTCAAAAAACAGAAAAAAACTTGTGTACAACGATATGTGTAGGAGGCAGTAGGTGTGGCAGCGAGGGGCTAGGGTTCAAGGGTCAAGTGTAGAGCAGCAAATGAAACGGAGTAGAAGACAAAACTGACCTCGACCCAGTGGAAGTTTATATATAATATATATTTTTATTTTTTGGCTCTTGTTTTTATTTTTATTTTTTTTTGGCTAGTATTTTTGTCTAACTACAAGTGTGTGTGTGTGTCACATGTGTGTGTGCTGTGTATGTGTATGTTCTTTGGTTATCGCAATCGCAATTCGTATCCATTTCATTTACCGCAGGACAAATTTTTATTGCCGCCTGCCGCCTGCCTGACCCAGAGCAATAACAGAGCAGCAGCAACAGCAACAGCAACATATATGGCATTGTTTCAATATACATATATAGTATATAGCTGTCTATATATAGCCATATATATATATATATATATATATATACATATATATCTGTCTATCTGGCATATATAAAATTGCCGGAAAGTTGTTGCAATTGTTCTCATTTTCTTGCATTTAAGAATAATTTTTGTTGCTGTTCGCATTTTGGCCTCGTTTGGCTGTCCATTTGTTGTTGCTGCTCAAGGCAGTGAGCATGCATTTACATGCCCATTCATGTCCACATTGTCCAATTTGTCGCCGCCACTGTGACAGTCATCGTCGTCGTCGTCAAGTGCATTGTGCACTTTGCCAAAAACAATTTCCATACTCTTCGTAGTCAAGGACACTTCACTGAGTGTGTGTCTGAGTGTATGTGTCTGAGTGTGTGCATGTCTGTATGCATGTCTATGCATGTACATATGAACAATAGTCAAAAGCCACGTTTAATTATGTTGACAATTCATGACTAACAAATAATTCGCATTCCTTTTCGACAGTCTAATGAGTGAAATGCGCTTTAAAGCAAAATATATAACTGTACATATGTACGTATATATATACATATATCTATATATATCTATATATATATATATATATAACTGTTTCACAGCATGACAATAACATGAGCTAACAACATTCATAGGCATCCATTGTTTAATTCTATTCATTTATTCATTGTTCATTTGCAAGCAAATTAAATTCCATTTTATTTATTTATTTCCATTTTTTTTGCTATTTGTTGTTGTTGTACATTTCCAGTAAATTAATTTAAATTTTTTTTCTCATTTTTTTTTTTTTTGATTTTATTATAATTTTGTATTTGCATTTTATATATTTTTTTTCCTCTTTTTCTATATCAATATTTGAATTTTTTAATATTTATTTATTTATTTTTTTATTTATTATTTTTTTATTTATTTATTTTTTTTTTTAGCTGCTGCAAATTAATTAAAATTTTTTGTTTTTAATTTACTTTCATTTTTTTTGTTGTATTTTTTATTTAGTTTTCTATTCATTTATTTAATTTATTTCACTTTTATAGCAATCAGCTTTTGTCATTGTTAATTTAGCTGCGCAGTTGCTTAGCTAGGCAGCATGAACTTTGCCCGGCCAAATAATCAGCGTTAACTTTTGCTTCTTGCTGTGCATCACTCACCTCTTCTTCTTCTTCTCTTTCTTTCTCTCTCTCTCTCTCTCTCTGTCTCTTTCGCGCACATGTGGCACACACCTCAACACAATTTGCCAAACAGACTGAATTCATTAGTTCATTTGCATTTGCATTTGCTTTGTGTGTCGTATGTGTGTGTGTGTGGCATGTGGCATGCGGCGCTAAGGCACATAAATATATACATCAAGTATACGCTGCGTTGGCTCGTACATAAATCTACAATAGAAGCGTCCAAGCGACGACTACTGTGAAGCAAAGCCTTAGACAGCAGTAACAACAGCAGCAATAGCAGTAGCAGCAGTTGTTGGCTTAGCCAACAAATGTGTGGCTAAAATGTTTGGCTTAACACCTCAATAAGTTGAGCAAAGCAAGGCACCGTTAGTTATATGTGCATAGAGAACAACTAGGCGAGCCAGTGAGACAGAAAGAGAGAGAGAGAGAGAGTGGTATATGGTAGCATGTGTGCAATTGGCGCCTGGCGAAGACAGCGGCCAATCGCTTAAATTCGCAACTGCAACTTGAAGACCACTGCGAAACTTGTGCACAAAGCACAAAGCCAATGACAGCAAAGACAAAGACAACGTAGATGTTAATGTAGAAGTAACAGTAGACTTTAAAATACCCGACAATGTGTTGTAGATATTCAATATTTGATGTCATATTAAACTGTTCTACTGAATATACTTGAATATTTAATAGTAAATATATAAAAATAATTATAAAAAATAAATACAATTTTACTGACTGTAAAATATTCGAAATTTTTGTTACTTCCAAATTTTAATATGTTATTTTTTTAAACAATTTTTTTTTTTTATAAATTTTTATACAACTTTTCAAAAATTTGAAAAAACTTATTCTTAATATAAATAAAATATTATGGATCAATTTTATTTTTAGCTGAATTTTAAACTCTAATAAAAAACCCCCGGAAATTTACTGCTTTCAAAATGTTGAAGCTCATATTAAACTTAAAATTTTTAGAGCATCTGCAAGAAATTTGAATAATTTATAAGCAAAATTTTATAAGCTCAGCTGCATAAATAAGCTGACTATAAAATACCCGGAAATTTATTACTTTCAACTTTTAATATATACAAACTAATGTTACATCTTCTATTATATTCTGTAAAATTTTGTTAATTTTTGTAAAATCTTCAAGAAAATTTAAGTATTTAAATGAAAAAATATAAAACTAAATATAAACAAATTTTCATAGATCATAAGCTGAATTATAGTATAAAAAAAAACCGAAAATCGAATTCTTTCAAAATTTTAAAGCTCAAAATCAATTTTTTCTATTTCCCTTACAATTTTTAGAGCATGTGGAAAAAATTTGAATAATTTATAAAAAATTATAAGCAAAAACAGGTTAGCTCAGCTGCAGAATTGACTATAACTATAAAATAACCGAAAATTTATTACTTTTAATTTTTAATATGTTTAAACTTATATTACATCTTCTATTATTTTCCCGATAATTTTATTAATATTTATATAAATTTTCTAGAAAATATTAACATAATTTCATGGATCAATTATATTCATAAGCTAGTCTTATAGTCTCTAATATACCCGGAAGTTTTTTGCTTTCAAAATGTTGAAGCTCATTTTAAACATTTTATTACTCTCCTTATAATTTGTAAAGCATATTGGGAAAATTTTTAATATTTTATAGTTAATCATAAAATGAACAAGAAATAAAATTTCATTGCTCAACTGTTTATAAAATATATGGAAAATTGTTACTTTTATTTTTTAATATGCTTAAACTAATGTTACATCTTATATTATTTTCCTGATCATTTTATTAATATTTATATAATTTTCCAGAAAATTTCCAGAAATAAACCAAAATATAAAAAAAATTTTATAGATCAATTTTATTTATATTCTCAAAAAAAAAAAAAAAAAAATAGCCTGGAAATTTCCTTTTTTTTTTAATAGTTGTAATACAAGTTTTTTATTTGTATTTATGAAACTTAATAAACTTGCTAAATTTAGTTGTTGAAATTAACCAACATATTTGCAACTATTGCTGCATTGCGTGTAAACGAGCATCTAAAGAATTTTGTATTCATTTTGCCATATGTTTTTTCATAGATTTTTCATCTTTATCATTTCGCTAAGCATCCTTTATAATAATAATCATGATTCCTTATTCTATATTCCCAACGGTTTGGCAACAAAGCAAAAGCCAAAGAACAGAGAAAAGTGAACAGAAAAAGAAGAAATCGCAAGCATGTTGCAACGCGTGCCACGTCTTCACTGTGAACTGTGAAAATATTTTTTGTCGTGAATCGGCAAACAATGCCAAGAGCTGCAACAGCAACAACAACAAGAAGAAGAACAACAAAATGTCGTTTTCCGCTTAAGCACATCGTTAAGTTCTGCCACGAACTCCTACAACTTGCAAACTCCTTCGCATTGACATATGGTAACCAAAACTGCATTCAATGTTTTGCTTTCTATATGTTCAACAACAACAATAACAACAACAACAAAAGAGCAAAAACAGAGACAAAGACAGTAGCAGTAACTTTTGGATACTCTAAAAAAAATTTATAAGAAATTTCAACTATTTGCTCCACTGCTTTCTGCAAACTTTCAAGTCAAAGCAATGAAAGATGAAATACAGTCAACAAAATTTAAGTTTAGAATTTGAACTTGGAATTTTTTTCACTTAGAAAATTACAGGGTATAGCAATTGAAATATAAAACATTTGCATATGAAAATTACATGTAAAATATAGCGTAACATCAAAGGGAAAGTGAAGTGCAGGCAATCCCTAGCCTCCAAGAGAAAGAAGACGAAACTGTAGGCTGTGAAGAAACAGGTGAAGACATAGAGAATACCGTGAAGACAGAGAAAGACTTAAAGAAACAGTAGAAACACAGAGAAGACAGCAGCAAAAGGTAAAGTCATGTGAAGAAAAGACAGAGGGAAGACAGAGAGAAGACAGAGGGAAGACAGAGAGACAACAGAGGGAAGTGAGAGATGAAAGAGTGAGACTAAGAAAATAGTGAAAACATAGACATATACAATGCAGTACTATGGCAACATGAGAAGACATGAGAAAACGTGAAGAGACGTGAGAAGGCATCAGGGGAATATGAGGAGACATGAGGAGAGACATGAGGAGAGATGTGAAGAGAGACATGGGAAAACATGAGGAGACGCATGTGGAAAGAGATGAAGAATATGAGGAGACATGAGAAAAGACATGGGCAGAGACATGAGGAGAGGTGTGAGGAAAGACATGAGAAGAGACACGAGGAGAGACATGACGAGAGGCGTGAGCAGAGACATGGGGAATATGAGGAGACATGAGAAAAGACATGAGGAGAGACAGGAAGCGACGCATGAAGAAAAACATAAGGAATATGAGAAAACACGAGGAGACACGACGAGAGACATGAGGAGACAGTCGAACAGTCATGCTGAGACAAGTGTAAAGGCATAAGGAGAGACATGGGGTACATGAGAAGACATGAGAAGTAATGAGCAGGCATGCAGAGACGTGGCGAGACATTAGGGGACATCGAAAAACAGACACGTGGAAACATTGAAGATAGAGAGCAGTGCCAATAAAAACAACAACAAAATGTACAATGGCAAAAGCAAGAATAGTAACAGTAGAGCAGCAGCAGGTAGCAATAGCAGCAACAGTAATAGCAGCAGTAGTGACAACAGCAGCAGCAACAGCAATAGCTACAGCAGCAGCAGCAGCAGTGACAACAGCAGCAGTTGAAGCTAAAAGAGTGCAAAGCAACGTAAAGCAACGCAACGCAATGCAAAGGCAAATGCTGTGCAATGTGTGAAGTGCGCTATTTTGCACCTATTGGTGGGGAATTGGGGGAAGATGGGGGCGGTGTGTATTTTGTGTATGTCGTCGTGCACATGCAAAAACATGAAAATCCATTTGAAATCAGTCAACGCGCCAAGTCTTTCATTCAGTTAGAAGGCAGACAACAACGTGCCACAACATACACATACGAGAGAGAGAGCAAGAGAGAGAGAGAGAGAGAGAGAGAGAGAAGGTGAGAGGCAAGAGAAAACAAGAGTAGAAACAGCAGTGCGATAGTTAAGCAGACAAGCAGTGTGCAGCGAGCAGCGAGTGCAGTGAGCGCGGCATTTGGGAGCAAAAATGTTTTTTTTTTTTTTTTTTTTTTTTGCTATTTTGCTGCGCTGCATGCGGCTGTGGTGGCTTCATTTTGTGCGCCAAAAAGCAGGCAATGCAAAATATTACAACAGCAGGCAGTAGCTCTAGCTCTTCCTCTCTCTCTCTCTCTCTCTCTGTGTATGTGTTCAAGTGAAGCTTGAAGCGGAAGTGCGGCTTGATTTACTCAACTCGTTTGCTCGCTCGTTTGTTTCCGACTGCACATATTTTTGCTGCTACTGCTGCTACTGCTGCTGTGGCTGCTGTTGCCTCTGCTGCTATTGCTACCACTTTTCACTCTTACAATACATCTTTCACAGCTCTCTCTCTCTCTCTCTCTCTCTTTCTGGCTGTCGCTATGCCTTAAATATTTATTAGCCTTAAAACCAAAAATACTTTTTCACAGACGGCAAGTTAAAGACTTAAGCTGATCCGATCTCTCTTCCTTTTTTTTCTTTCTTTTCTCTTGCTGCTGCTGCCCAAAAGCAAATGGTCCGGAAATAGTTGCAGTTGCTGCTGCTGTAGTTATAGTTGCTGTTGTCGTTAATGTTCTTCTTGCCGTTGCCATTGCTGTTGCTGTTGTAATTCTAGTGCTGCCTAAAAATATGCATAAACAAGTGAGAAAGTTATAGTCGAGTGTGCTCGACTATATAATACTCGGTGCCCAAAGTTATATTATATATTTATTTTGCTCGTGCTGCGCACTCGCCAATTTTAAGTTAATATAAAAAAAATAAATTAAAAAAAAAAATTTTAAAAAAAAAAATCGTCTCGGGAATCGAACCGCGGACCTCATGCACGCGAGTTCAACCCTCTAACCACTGAGCCACGCTCTTCACAAGTGTGAGAAATACTGAGTAAATGTTGCCATCTTATGGGGTGAGAACAGCAAGCAAGCGTACGCCTCTCAACTTTTGAAATTTGAAATGTGTATAACTTCCATGTTTATAATCCGATCTGTACCAAATTCGTACACAACGTCCAGATAAACATATTCTAACTTTGTACCAAAATAAACTTGATCTGCCTGCAAACACTACACACACTATGCAAAAAAAATGAAGTCTCTATCTCTTATAGTCTCCGAGATCTGTGTGTTCATACGGACGTACAGACGGACAGACGGACAGACGGACATGCTCCAATCGACTCGGCTGTTGATCCTGAGTCAGAATATATATACTTTATGGGGTCGGCCACGCCTCCTTATGGGTGTTACATACATTTGCTCTTGTCACTAACCCAATATACTCTTGGTTCCCATAGGGCACCGAGTATAAAAACTATGCATAGGGCGCAACTTAGCAAATACCCTGCACTATATAATACTAAAATTTTGTATACTGACATCAAGTCAAATTAAAAGCAAAAAAAGAAAAAGAAAATTATATTTACAATGTCTATAAACTGCAAATACCCCATTGCAAATTGCAATTGCAGGGTATATGAAAAAGCAAAACTAAGAGAATATACTAAAAAAAAAAAACACAGCGCAAAACAAAGTACGTGTCTATAAGAAATGTCTATGCACAGTATATACCCTATTTGCAAGTTGCAAGTGCAGGGTATATGAAGAAGCAAACCTAAAAAAAAATACTGAAAAATATATTGAAAAAAACAGCCAAAAAAAATCAAAGTTGTCTATAAAAAAAGTTTATAAAGTCAATATACCCCATTTGAAGGTACTGTGTGCTGGGTATATAAAAAAAAACACAACTTAAAAAAAATACAAAAAAAAAAACACAGCATAAAAAAAAAACGAAAGTTGTCAATAAGAAATTTCTATAAACTGTATATACCCGCCCTATGCATATGTAAGTGTAGGGTATAAGAAGTACGCAAAGCTAAGAAAATAAATTAATAAGCACAGTAAAAAAATAAAAACAATTTATTTTTTTCAATGCCTATAAAATGAATATACACCATATGCAAGTTGACAGTTGCAGGGTATATGAAAAAAGGCAAGAGCGCAAAAACGCAAAGAAATTTGTCCATGTTTATTAAAGCATTTCTTACGCACCATTTGTTGCACTCACGACACACGCACAGCTCTTCACACTCCACTCGTCGTCAGTCGTCGCAAATCTCGCATTGAATACGAAACAAGAAAAAATCCTTCCCCCTCCCCAAAAAAGAAAAAAGTAATGGCAAGAGAAAGAAGAAGAATAAAAGAGAATGTTGAATGTTGAAACTGTTGTGGACACAGGACATTAGACAACACACACGAACACACACACACATACACACACACAATATATAGACAGCATGCAAATCGTGCTGAATGTGTAGTTGTTGACTCTTGGAATCCGCTTTGAAGCAAACTTAATGAAAAACAAAAAAAAAAAGAAAAAGAAATGTACAAAATGCAAAGGCAACGGAACTTTGATGCGTAAATGAAAATGGAAGCAAGCTAAAGATATGGCAGAGAAAACTCTCGCAAACAAAGTTTAGCGAATCAAGTGGCCAAAAAAAAAAACGTTGAAGTAGCAGCAACAGCAGCAGCAAAAGCAGCAATTAGACAACTTGAAGTTCAAATTTGTGTATGGGGGCGATGGCACAACATGGCGTATGCGTAATACGTTGCAAATTTGCATATGTGTGTGCTTGTGTGTGTATGTGTGTGTATGTGTGACGCATGTGTACTTAATAATTGCTAGCTATGACTTAATACGAGTTTAAGATTTGCTCAATTTCACTTTGTGCGTTTCAGCACAAAACTTTTCAATTCCCATACAATAAATTGTCAGCATGAATTTGTATTAATTTTAAGTAAAAAAAAAATATAAAGTGCCTACGAGATACCCGGTACATAAGTATTTTTTTTAAGGTTTTAATATTTAAGTATTTTATATAGTCACTGAGCTTTATTATATCCGTAATGCATAGGATACAAAGTATATAATGATTTTGTAACACCTGAAAATGTCTGTAACTCCCATAAGGGGGCGTGGCAGATAACATCAAGTATGCATATATTTACATTCTTGCTGAGGATAAACATTCGAATCGATTGGACCATATACGACTGTTCGTCTATACGCATAAGCTTCTGGAATTCCGGGATTATTAGAGCTAGGACCATCAATTTTATGTCAGACAATTTCTTTTAGCGTAAGGCTGTCTTCTGTCAAAATCCAATAAAAGTGAATGTATAGAAAATGCGGATTAACTCTGATAACTCTGATAATTTAGTGCAGATCGGAACATAAACATGACAGCTATAAAATTTTCAGGATGTCTCATTTCGTTAATACAATTTTACCGGGTATCTAATAGTAGAGCATACTGAAATGAAGCGTTTTTTTTAAACTATGTAATAACCAAAAATTAGAAGGAAAATATTTTAGGATATATAGGATAAATATATGGGATATATATAAATTGTGAAATATCCGGTAATTAGCGATGGAAAATATATCTCATTGACAACTTTTCATGATAAAAGTATTTTTAATGCATACACACGACTATACAATGATAATATTATATTCCAAATTTGGATCCAAATGCTATGATCTGCTATTTAAATATTTTAGGACTTTTTTTTCTGACTGTTTTATAATTGATTTTGTATATGACAGAAATAGAATAAGAAAAGGATAAACAGAGCAACAGCTCTTTAAGCTGATCAAGCATATATATATATACATATATAGAGTGAAAAATTCCTTAGCGAACAACTCTAATAGGCGGCCACCAGGCTTGGACGGACACTGTTTTCCAAGGGTTCTGTTAGAACTTTTACAACAATTTCGTCTGCATTGAGCGAACACTGACAACGAGCAGACGAAAATTGCCCGATGCAGAGTGTGTCCGTCCAAGTGAATTTTCACAGTATGCCAGACATCTTTGGTATATAGAAAACTTAAAAGAAAGAAAACAACTTTAAGAAATGAATTGAAGCAATTAAAATGTTAGCCAAAGTCGCAAAAGTCAGTCTACAGTATACAGTGAATACACATAGGAAATCTGTTTTAGAAGCTTTCGCGCGCATAGATTTAGCTTGCACGCTTTTCGTCATGTAGTAGTCAAATTAAGGTTAAGCTTGATGTGAGCCGTGAAGCACGTAATGGACCCCAAAGAACAAGCGTATGTATTGCACAAAAATTGTAGCAGTCCGCGCACGTATCCTATTTAGTGTTGTGGCAGTAAGAAGCAGTGCCAAGGGCGCTGCATATACATATGTCTGTGTCTATGTGTGTGTGTGTGTGGTTAACTTTGTGGGGAAACAATCAGACATCGATCATGGCAACTAAGCGAAACAAATGGCAGTTAGCAACGTTGAGGCAACCAAGCAAAAGCTTAACTCGTTCTCTCATTCTCATACTCATCCTTTCACAGCCACATCCACATCCATAGCCACATCCATATCCGCATTCTCATACTTCTTGTTCCCTTTACTTTTTCCACTTTCCACTTTCCACTTTTGTTTTCCCTGCCACAACGTCCCGTTGCTTAATTGGCAGCATAAATGTGCGGTTTTTGTGGGACGTGATTGTCAGTAGGATGGGCTGCAGAGGGGGACGAATGAGTGGTTGGAAGGGGGGAGT
The DNA here is from genome assembly GCA_037044475.1 of Zaprionus obscuricornis. Classification (NCBI taxonomy): domain Eukaryota; kingdom Metazoa; phylum Arthropoda; class Insecta; order Diptera; family Drosophilidae; genus Zaprionus; species Zaprionus obscuricornis. The sequence goes on from JBAMBR010002792.1 coordinate 112,099, forward strand.
GGGGGTTAAAATGTGAGACAAGGGGATTTAGGTTTTTCTCTTATTTGTTTTCAGTTTCGCCGCAAAATCTTTACAAAAGAAAAAGAGAAATTAAGTAAATCACCAAATTAATTGTTCAACCAAACAGCAGCAGTAGCAGCAGCAGTTGAATAGAAAGTACAGCAGTGTACACACACAGACAGACACACACACATACATATATATATATATATATATATATATAGACACAGGTCAAAGCTGGACATTGAGAGTTGAAAACGTTTTGCAGCAAAAGCGTTAGAAAAAGTCAATAAGCAGCAAAGCTTACATAAAACACTAATACAAAGACAGCATAAGATAACACACACACACACACTCACTTAGACATACACACAGTCATACACACATACACATAGCAAACTCATACAAAAACAGCTGCGCTCCCCAAAAAAAAGGAAAAATATTCAAAGACAGCTAGAAAATGCCTTTGCCTACGTTTTCATTTCCAATTCGTTGACTTGTTACGCCCACTGACCAGCCCATTGCCATCTTACTCTCTCTCTCTCTCTCAGTATTTCTCTTTGCCTTGTCTCACATTCAATCAAACATTTGGCCAGTTCGTTGACAGCCGCAAAGCGTCGAAAAACAAAGTCATAGAAATTCAAGTGTTTCATATGAATTTTTCCTCTGCCTCTGTCTCCGCTTCTGCTTCTGCTTTTTGGTTTTTCTTCATCTTCTTTCGGACTTTCTTTCTTTATTTTTTTTTTTTCGTTTGTTGTTGCGGGAAATTAGCCGCATTTTGTTGTGTTCGAGTTGTGTTTGGACAGAGAATGGTATAGCATAGGAAACCCTAAAGCATATTATACTCACACTCATTGACACAATTGATGTTGTCTTGGCCATTGGCCACGCCCGTTATGACTTTATTTAACCATAAATTATTGGTTTTTATGTGCTTAAGTGGCGGCATTTACCACGCAACAAACAAATGTGACTTGACCCCAGTTATAGAAGAAGGGGGGTTCCGAAGTTACCCTACAACACCCTACAAATGGCGACAAACTTGTTAACTAAAGGGTATTCGTATTCTTGTCTATATGGAGATGTATGTCGTATCATGCAGAGGCTTAAGAAGTTACTTAACAGAAAATTAAGTTATATTTTAAGATTTTGGATTATAGGATGCTGTCAAAATAACAAAAATTTTATTGGTTTTTTTCTATAAAATGAAATTAAATTTTGATAGCATATGGAATATAACTTAAAGTAAAGTTATGTTAAGTTTTCAAATGATAAAAGGAAAATTATTCAAAAATATTTCAACTTTGGATAAGTTATCCTATGATTTTCACATGATATTTATATGATATAGTAATATGAAGAGAATAATATTTATATAGCATAGTAGAGAGCTAAGTTATATTAAGTTTCCTGATCATAGCTTATAAATTTAATCAAAAGAAATAAATTTTAGTATATTTTTCCTAGAAATTCTATATGATATTGTAAAAGTTAGGATACAGTTTTTCTTAGATTTTAGAAACTTAGATTTAGTTTTATAGTCAAAGAAAATGTTAAGTTTCAACTATATTTTATTAAAATGACGTTCAATCAAAATGCCTCAATTTATGGCTGCTAATTACAGGGTATAAATCTAGTGTAGAGCATATTAAAATTGTGCATCAGCTGCGGCGAAGTTTAACCTTTTTTTTTTTTTCTTTGTAAGCAACGTGTTTTGCGAATTGGCAAATGCTTCAATTAAATTTGATTTGTTTCCTCGGCACACACACATAGTGAAAGGGGCGGGGGAGCAGAAAGACAACGTAAAGTAGAAGACTGTGACATGCATGGGCAATTTGATAAGCTCAATCGTCGTGCTACGCCCCACACTCTGTCGAAAAACACATACAGAGAGTGAGAGAGAGAGATAGAGAAAGAGAAAGAGAGACAAACACTATATTTGTCGAACAGTTTCGCCTTTACCCATCATTAGTTTTGTACTTTGTGCGCTTTTTGCTTGCCGCTTGCCGCAAATTTACTGCACGGCAAATGTCTATAGACGCGTATGTGACTGTCCCTATGTGTGTGTGTGTGCATGTGTGTGTGTGTATGTGTGTAAGGGAGAGATTTGATAGCCCCAACAACAACAACAGTAGCAGGAAAAGCAGTAACAGCAGTCGACCATCGACAGCTCAGCTGGTCTCCAATTTCGGCTCCAATTGCGGCTCATTCTCTACCTACGGCGTCCCTGGCTTCATCCCTATCTCTATCACTGTTTGTGTCTACGTTCGTTTCCCTGGAAATGACATTTTCACATCATTTGCTGATGTGGCAAATGTGTATGTGTGTCAGTGTGTGTCTCTATGTCGTAATAGAACTCAAATTCACTTCAGCTCATGCTGCACTATAAAGCGAGTGTCATGAGTTGTGATAAAGGGAGAGAGATGAAGAGGACTATGTAGACTATGTATAGAGAAAGTGGATCAAAAAAGTGATGTGAATATCATCGAATAGCTCTGTGGTCAACGTTTTCACTGGACATTTGTGCTATGTATACACTATAAAAATGAAAACCTGTTATTATAATTATGACAAGAGTTTTGAGATGTTTTGCCTGAAAGTTGAAAAAACCTCTAAAAACTCCTATTAAATCTTTACAAAAATTGCAAGCAAAGAAAAAGTATTAGAATTAATTAATTTTAAATTTAGATTTAAGTACAGTATTTTCTAGTATTTTGTAGTATTTTCTTGTCTTCTTTTTCTTAAATAGTTCCCCCACATAAAGTGTATACAAATGTTCAATATTATTTCTGTCAACATATTTCTGTTTCTCATCATCAACAACTTTTCTTCTTGGTTCTGTTTTAATGTGCCATGTGCTCTATTCTTTGGTCATTTCCGTTTTTAAAAATTTCATATACCAATGGGCAACTACAGTGAAAATTCTCTTCAATGAACGCTAACTATCGGATGACTTTTGTTTGGTCAAAAAAAGTGTCCGCTCTATAGACGTAAAATTAGTTTAAAATTTGTAATAATTTCAACTTCATGGAAAAAATTGTTCGTCCAAGAAATGTATTTGCCCAAAAGCAGTGTTCTGAGTAATGTTCGAGGTGAGATGGGTGTCCGCTTATTAGAAGTCATCGCATGTTACATATGTCTGGTTATTAAAAGTCTCCGATCATTATACTTGTTCCCCTATTAAAGTTATCCGACAATTAGGGATATCCGCCTAAAAGTTATATCCGTTTATTGGAAGTCTTTAAGATGTGTCTGCCTATTAGAGGTGTCCGCTTAATAGAGTTTTTCGCCTAATCAAAGTGTCTGTTAGAGGTGTCCGCTTATTAAAGGTATCCGGCAATGAGGAATGTTCGCCTATAAGATTTGTCCGTTTAGTTTTTTTGCGTATAGAATTGTCCGCCTATTAGAGGTGTCCGCTTAATAGAGTTGTTCGCCCAATAAAAAGGTCTGTTAATGTTATCAGCCTATTAGTGATGTCCGCCTAGTAGAAGTGCCCGCCTATTAGAGGTATCCGGAATGTTCCCCTATAAGATGTGTCCGTTTATTAGATTAGATTTTTCGTATAGTCTGCCTATTATTGATGTCCGCTTAATAGAGTTTTTGCCCAATAAAGGTGTCCGTGAATGGTACCGACCTATTAGTGATGTCCGCTTAATAGAGATGTCAGCATATTAGAGATGTCAGTTATGAGAGTTTTCACTGTACTGTTGGTCTGTATATTTGTATATACCGCAATAATCCTTAGGACTCTTAGTACATATGTATGTATATGTGTATGTGTGTATGTGTGTATCCTGAGCCTGGCACCTTTTGAATACAGTTGTCGTTGCAAAAGCATCCATTGCCCAAAAATAAAAAAAAAAAAAAAAAAACATAATGCCCATGCAATGTGAAGCTTTCTCGGCATTTACTACTTCTACCTACTGCCAGCGATTTCATTTTCGATTGCATTTGATTGCATCTTCGTTCTACGTTGCCTTTGATCCCTGCTTATGTTTGTATGTGCCACTCTCTCTCTCTTACTCTCTCTCTCTCTCTGTGTGTGTATTGAATTCCGCTTAACTGCGTATTGCAAAGCGTTTATGATGTTCTTATACTGTGTGCACGATGTCAATGACAAGTTGTGTATATTG